>KN726762.1:0-13604 GCA_000816745.1 Ancylostoma duodenale
GTTTCGTTGTAACTTATGACGGTCACGCACGGTACCGATATTTCGCAGATGGGACAGTGATTTTTTGCCGCCATCAACGCAGCAGTTTGACTTCTGGTAACCATTAACCTCATCTTCCATCAGTTCAGTTCATGCACCACTAAATTTCTTCATGAACTAAAAGCATAGACTTTAACAGCAGCTGTTGACCATGTCAAATACCACCGGATTTATCTCGAATGCAGATGAATGCTCGAAAAGCCGCAAGCGAAAGCTTGTTATGGCATTTCTACACCTGTGATGGTCTTCCTCCTGGTTGCAATTCTGTTAGCAGCTGAATTTCCTCTCGCTTTTTGTTTGCTTTGACATCGCTGCGCTTTCTCACCATGCGGCCCTTTCACTTTTTATTTGTGTATTTCTAGTAAATGTTTTTTTTTCAGAAATGGATTCCGTGAGGGCACCACCCCGAAGCCTAAGGTCGCTGCCAACTGATGTTGTTTTTGTTGACTGTTGTTATAAACATTTTTACTACTTGATGTCAATATCTTTTCATTGAAATACAATAGCTATAGAACGTGTATCTGTAACTTGTATCTCTACCGTTTAAAGGCGAGGGCAACACCTGTGGAAACATTTGTGTTTGAGATTTCGCTAGACTTCGAAGTTCCGACGGAAGTAGAACTTGTGTCGAATGGTGAGGTAGGGCGAGAGAAACGAGGATTACACTAAAACGAAGTGTCGTTTTCTGAGCATTTGAAAGCGTTCCATTGACATTCTTGGGTTGCGTCACGTGAATGCGGAGTTCTGGGATGTGCTTGCGCGCGTCTCGGTATTTGCGGCTTCCTTGGAGGCATTGGTCTAGTCTATAGGGCAATGTACACTAGAGGGTACATCTCCATGATGAAAGATAGGACCAGTCGCAGCCCTTACGCAGGGCAGATGCACGCAGTTGCGGCGTCGCGGCGGTATTCTCACTCAGGATGTGCGGGGCCGTTGACCGGTCCTCACTGAAAATCTTCCGCAAATGATGCATGCGTCTGACGTGCGACTGACGCATGTATTAACTATAAATTGCCCTTATTGGTAATTTGCAAACCCGTGGACGTAACGTCAATATTCGTCAAGCACTCACAAACCGTCCGCCTTATTTCCATGCGCGCTTTCGCAAGTGACCGTTCCAGTGT
Source organism: Ancylostoma duodenale (assembly GCA_000816745.1). NCBI lineage: Eukaryota > Metazoa > Nematoda > Chromadorea > Rhabditida > Ancylostomatidae > Ancylostoma > Ancylostoma duodenale. The sequence goes on from KN726762.1 coordinate 1,164, forward strand.
ATGCTGACGAATCGTTTTGATGAAGCAATATTAACGGCCTATGCCAATAGTCTTGTGGCGGTCTGGCAGTAGCTCCTCATATTGTAGCATTTAGGAACAGTAGATTGAAAAAGAAGATTACATTTTGTGACCTAAGTGCAGGTATTCAAGACCGCAAGGCAGTCTCCCCCGACTAAGGTGGAAGAGTACGATCTTCAAACAACGAGGGAAGACGAGAATGGAAATTGTGTTGTGACTACAACAAGTAGACAGAACAAGCAACATTTATTTGGTACACAGTTGCTTACTTCATTTACAACAATAATTACAACAATCATCATTATACAACGTCCGCATTTCCAGAGATTATAAGTGGAGCGCGAAATTGTGTGCATGTGTGTGTGTTTTTTTTTGCATTTTAAAAAGTACAACTATGAGACTATCACAAAATCGCGCATTAGTGAAAGCGAATCGAAACGCAGACGACGAGGCGGCCCATTGCAACAGAAGAGCGGCGCTTTAGGCGCCGAGTGATGAACGTGTGAAATTACTGCTAAAAAATTACCTAAAAATTGATGCAGTTGCAACGAGTCGCCATGCGCAGTATCATGAGTTTTTCACGCTATGAGCATCTTCATCGTGAAGATTTTTTGAGCAGAAAACTTTGCTGCGGGCCAGAAAGCGTTCGAGGTCGTTACTAGTGGGCGCGCGCACTTTCGCATAACCCGGCACTTGCACAGGCGCTGTTCTCCTAGAAGCAGCTAGCAGTTTATTCCGTGAACTGATCGTATCGAATATGTCATTGGCTGGTAGCCAACGACAACACCGGGTTTATAGTACTACTCTACGAGAATTGCCTGCACAAATGCGCGCGTTAGCTGGCAGGCGCTACAGTAATCGCTCGTACGCTCGTTTAACTGAATTAACCCCTTCGGCTGTGCTTCAACAGCCCGAGCTCCTTGATTGCTTTGTATTGATCCGGAATCTCCATTAGAGCATTCAACGCGAACGAAGCCTCGGCGTTCGGAGCGTTGAACATGACCTAAATATAAGGACTTGAGAAGTCGTAAAGAAAAAAAAAAACTGAGAGTTTCCCTTTGCTGATATGCTGAAATACCTATTTTTGCTGAGTTTTTCGTATGAATTTTGGAGTAATTAGTGGACGAATACGAGACATTTTAGAACGTACGTTTTTCAAAACGAAACCCAATTCTATCCTTCACTTTTGATTAAAGGCAGCAGGAGCTGAAATCCTCGACTCCGACCTGAGCTGTGGGTGGTGAAGTACAGAGTCAGCACATCATAAATGTGAAACGAACACAAACAGTAATGGCCAACCTGCAGAGAAAATGGACATGGCGTCGCGAACACGCCTGGCCGTGTCCGCGCGCGGACGAGTTTTCCCTGGCGCTAAAGTCACTGCGGCGCGTGGTTTTGCTCAAACGGACTACGTTTCACAGGGTTTCGTGGCGGGACACGCACACCCGACATCGAAGCACGCACCGTCGCAATGTCTTTAGCACCGGGAAAACTCGTCCGCGCACGAACACGGCCAGGCGTGTTCGCGACGACATGTGCATTTTCTCTGCAGGTAGGCCATAATTGTTTGCGTTCTCTTCACATTTATGATGTGCTGAGTCTGTACTTCACCACCCACAGCTCAGCTCGGAGTCGAGGATTTCGGCTCCTGCTGCCTTTAAGCACACACTTTGGTGTAGGGACTCTAGCGATTCAGTCTCGCTCGCAGTGTTACAGTCTTCCAAACGCGACAATAACTGAGTAGCCGCGCGGATAACCTAATTTTCTCTCGTTCCTCTCAAATTGCTGCGCACTTTCCTGCGTTCTTTCGCTCTCTGCTGCCTTCCCAACTATCGTTCATAGTGAAACGCACTAAACCAATGGGATGTGCGGACTGTCATGATGCAAATGGTGCAAGTCTGGATTAGCGGTAGAAATATTGCGTAGGACAGTAAGTTCGGAAGATGGAAGTTGAGAGAAGTTCGAAATATCGGGAATTTTGTGGGGATCAGAACAACATGTACATATGACTTCGCATAACTTAGCCACTGCTAATTCTCCATAAATCTAGGTGTTAGAAGTTTGCATGACGCCAGAATTCAGGAACTTCCAAAATTCCGACACTGAAATCCCGCGTATCCCTGTTCCGGACCAATGGAGTCGTTGTACAGACATATCCATCCTACATTGCCGCGACACAAGGCCGAGTTCATCACCAGACCGAGTTAATAGATTGGGGACCATGTACATTTTTTTTGCGTAAGTGGCCAAGTAATGTTCGAGTTCCGGTGGGGCCAGTCTGATTCTTTGTTTTCTGTACTTAATAAGCATAGTTCTGGAAAAGGGTATTCAGAAAAGTGCAATTTCCAAAATATAAGCATGATGTGATGTGTCATTTCGATCACATGGACATATGACGAGAGGTCGTGATACACCATGTGCATCACGTGGTCCGCAGTGGGTTAAACCCTTGCGCACGGCAAAGTTTATGTAATTCTATGAGTTACCTCTGTCTTTGTATGTTACAGGAAAATATCTATTGAAGGAGGATAAGTCATTCTTCACAGGACTCCAGCGAAGTGAGCCTGCACGCACGCAATGCTCCTGTTTGGACGGGGCTGAACAGTGAGCGGAAGGATCGATTGTCAATGGGAACGGCGATACCAGTGAGATGTGTGGACATTCAGACAATCAGACAGTCAGTGTGCCACGTTAAAAGTGGTGCAATGCGTGTGATCGGGTCCATTTCATTGTGGTCTGCTGGATAACATCACAACATACCTTGTGGAAATCGACGAAGTGGAAGTTGTCAAATAATCGTTTCGGAATGTTGTCATCGAATCGTCCCATCATATTCCAAGGACCGTCACCAACACCCACCCTTAAGACATAGCATACTCTTGAAAACGAGCAATGCTCTAAAACAGCAAACTCACATAATGATGCTGAGTGGATAGTGTGAAGCGGCGGCGATCGCCTTTTGGTTGATTTTCTCGTTCGTCACTTGACCATCGGCCACAATGACGAGGATATGATAGGACTGTTTCTCCTTGCAAATCTCCACAGCACGCTCTGCAGAATGGTAAGTGTAATGTACGGCTGCGACATCGCAGTGGAATAGGGTCACTTACCGATTAAGGGGACGAAGTTCGTTGGTCCACTCATAACCACCTTAGGGGTCACTTCGTTGTAGACTCTTAGGACTTCTGAAAAGTGCACACATATCAAGCTATTCTTATTGAGGAGTTGTTTTCATAGCTGTTTTGGATAGCGTGAGTTCTTTGCGAAGTTACAACGAGAAATTTGTCACACACCTTGCACAACTTATGCAGTGATACCCGCAATAGCAAGATACGCCATACTACAATAATACCTCGGATAAGCTGAGACTAGATCCGAAGAATTTTAACACAGAACAAAACATTTTCTGAATCTCGATAAAATACAGAACAGGCTAACGAATAAGTTGCTCGGGAATGTTTCTATTATAGAATGTATCCAAACATAAAGAAACTTTTTACGAGACGGAATTAAATTTCTGCCCCATTTTTTTTCTTGCAAAGCTCTTCTGCTCATCAAGTGGCATTTTTTAAATTTATTTCCTTCGAAGTTTTTAAAATGAGGCCACTAATTTAATTCAATGAATTTGGTTTCAACCTTCAATTTCAGTTCTTAAATGAATAAAGGAATGTTCGAAGTAATTTCAACTCAGCTTCACTATTCGAATTACGTGACGATTCCCAAAGCCTGTTAGCAACAAGCTGTAATATGTATACTACGAATTCTAAAACCTTGTGACTAGATATATGTAGTAATACTAACAACATACATAGAACACTTTAATAAATGTTTTGTCACTTTTTGTTACGTGCACCAACGAAGGCTCAATTTTTTTTAATCCGGAATCATTCTTTAGAATGTAATATAATAGTTCAATTCGGAGACCTAGATGAGAAGGTGAGTTACTCAAAACCCCTCGAGCAGTTTCCAGACATAGATCTGGAAGAAAATACTTACAAAGAAGCCTTTATATAGTGGAATGCAAGTGAACTAAGTCCATGTCACCACGCCCTAAGAAATTGGTTGTCGAAGAGCTTTCGTTTTTTTTTTTAAACTCAGCCGGAGATTGCTAAGAACTACCACTAGAAACCACCACTCTACAAGCAGCTTTTTATTTTGCATGTTTCCCATGCGATAAGGGATTAAGTCTTCGGAAACTGATAAAATTTTGTAGTTACTGCAGAGGTTTAGAGTATTTGGCAGTGAAATCTTTTGGTATTGTGGTAGCGCGGAGTATTTGTTCGAATCGCAGGTAATAGAAGTGTAGCGTTTTGGAAGTTCTGCAACGAAATAAAGCCTGTTCTCTTGGGCAATGCACTCCAAATCATGCCCCAATCGAATGCTGGGGCGCGGTAGGAGAAACCCATCGCCAGCTCCGATCTGTAGTGCACTCTCCTACTGGGCCGACTACATATCAACTTAAAGACCCCTGTTTAGCGTCATGCCCACCTTCGAACCCGTTACAATCCTTATCAAGATTGTATCGATCGGCTATGTTGAAAATGCCTTTGTCGGTGAACTCCTCGTCACCGAAGCCGTACGCTGGAATCATACCGTCGGCATCGAACGATGACAACGTCTTTCCGACGATTTCGATGACCTGGAAGCAATAGGCTATTTGAAGCTAATTTGGTTACATCGTTTGAATGAGAAGCTCTCGACCTGTTGGTATGGATTCATCTCTCCGCTGGCATCCAAATAGTGCAGCGTGCGGCCGTCGTATGTTCGTTCACCCTGGTAACAGTTCGACTTGGTGTAGTCGATACCGAATATCAAGTTTGAGTATTCGAGACCCGCCTGAAATGAGATCACATGTATTTTGAAAAGATTATCCATGTGCAGGTTGCATGGGAGGACCGTTCATCGCTATTCCAGTGTTTTGATGAGAGGGGGTCAAGACGTAGACGCAACCGCGCCGCACTCATATGTTTTTTAAGTCTAAGTGGTTTCTTTGAATTCGACGCACTAAACTCACAGTTTAGTGCGTCGAATTCAAAGAACTCACAGTTTGTGGGCTCTGATAGCATTCATCTGTCTTAGTCAAGCTTAGAAAAGTCGTTCATTTTCACGCACACGTGCCTCAGCACCAGTTTAGACAGGTGAGAAAGTGGAGCTAATGGATCGATAGGGAGAGAGAGCGTTGATGTCAGAGGAACATGCGGATGCGCAGAGAATCAGAGTGCCAATACACACGTGGTGCGGAACGTATGAACGGGTCCAGATCCCTGGAGTCTCTCAGATATCCTGCCTTACCGGGTGCTATTTTTTCATTGCCCACGTGTTGTTATTATTTCTTGTCCACCAATAGCAGTCGACTTTATGCCACGCCCTTAACTACATCGTATTGTGCGACTTGGTTTTTACATTTTTTGTTGACCAAGTAAAACAAAAGGTCGTTCTTGGATGTCAGAGGGACACATTTAATTTTCAATCTTGTAATCGCTGGCAGGAACTCCTCTAGCTTTTTTAAATAAAAGTGGTGAACAGTATTAGCCGGTAGCAAGAGTGGATACATCTCGTCTACGTAGCACAGCTCTTTGGGAAGTGAATCAGACATTGAGGGAGAAGGAAGCGACCCGAGGAAAGTTCCAGGCCAGTCTGGTCCCTGGAGAAACCAACTGTAGAATCTGGCCTTCTATCAGGCAAAACGAGGGTGTTCTAGAGACGACCGGAACACTCAAGGGTCAGCATTTGTGGGTGCGGCATAAGTCCGGGCGCTCCGAGGGGTTTTAATGAAGCACCGAACGACCCAAGAGATGTTACCGGGTGAGTCGAGGACAACGCGGTGGGTCGCTCCCAAGTGCCCTAAGTAAGGTTGTACGCGTGGTGTTACTGCTTGAAGTTGTGAATGCAGTACCCAACAACAGGCAACCAAGATCTTTTTCCACTATAATGCTCCACATCCCAAACCCTGAATTGAAGAAGCTGAGTTCCTGCGATCATGTTATGCTAGACTACACTCTCTGCGTTTGCTATATGAGCCGGTAAAGGGGTCTAGTTCTACAGTTCTACATAACCTCCAATGCAACTCACATGTTTTATCGCCCGGATGATGTCCTGTAGCGTCTTGAAGTGTGGCACATTGTGAGGGCTGCCGACGGCAAGGGCTTGTAAAAGACTGTTGCGACGCATCGGAGCGCTGGAAAAAGTCATTACCGTATCGTTCGCTACCGTCCATCTAGTACAGCTCAACTTACAATGCGGGTGCCTCGTTGCGTTTCAGCTCTCTGTGTCGATGTTCGCGTTCCTTCTTCATCGGCTTCTTGATGATGGACGGCTTCTGGAACGCCGGTTCCACCGTCATCGACATATTCATGTCGAGACTGTGGTCGATCATCTCCATCGTCTTCTCCGTAACCTCCGACGCAAAGCTGACCCTAAATTCACATGGATTCACTTTAATTCCAACCAGTGTGGTGTAGGGTTCTCATAGCACAATGCATTTTCAGTAATCTATGCTGTCACCACATTCAACACACTAGCTTTTAGACTATCTTGCGTCCGCTATTAATACTGTTAATAATGGCTATGGGGACTATGTTTAGAATACGCAAACTTAAGTTCAATTTAACATTACTCCGTTAGATCTGAGTCTGGCGATCTGAAATATTAATATCTTCAGTCGACTTGTTTTTTCTTACTGTTCCTTTCCCATATAATGCTTGTAACGTTACCTGAGCATGTTCTGTTCCACTGCTGGAGAAGTTTTCAGATTGTGACTCAAAATGGGCTACCAGATATTCCGATTAAGAGAATTTGGATTATAAGAAAACTGGTCCCCCTGCTCATGCTGTTTCAGAGTTGCGTGCAAGTGTGAACATTTTCAATGGAGGATAAGAGGGTTAATGAACCAAAATAGGGAAAAATTGATTGGATATAGAGACCAGTTCACGTTCGATAGTTACGCCATGTTCGAAGGCAGTCAGATCAAAATATGGCACCTGTCATTTCTGTGTCATTCTATCCATCGAGGTTTTCAGTTTCTATGTCATTTGTCATTTTTCTCTGTAATAGCGACAGTACTTGACCTGACGATCCCTCAAAAAACGATGTGGACTGCTGTAGCAGTTGTACGAGCTGTGTCCGTCGCTGATCAATAAATGCTGCTGCTAAAACGTCTATTCAGGAACCCAATCCTTGTGAATTTAGATTTGGGTGGGACATTTGCTGTGTAATTCATGAATGTTCACACTGGACAGATGAATCATAACCTACCTAGGAACATCCACAAATTCTACCACCGAATATTTGGGATTGTGCAAAGAACTTCAGCTGTCCACAACCTAACCTTCCATCTTCTATGCATAGCACTCGCACTAGGTCTTGACTGGTTAACAACAAGCGATGGAAAATTCAAAGAAATTCTCATCGATCTTCCATAGAAAATAAGAAAAACCCGAAGAATTTTTTTTGGAACGAACACTGCACGATGTTGAAAACTAACCGTTTTCTACCACCGGCCATATAAACCTTTCCTCATATGAACATTTAGACAGGATAACTTACCAAGGACGCCTATGTTTTTTCCAGTTTCCTACAAATGTCTTTGAGATCTATGCAAAGTTTGGTGTTTCCAAAACGGAAGAGCTTTAGTTTGCAGGTTCCTAAAGTGGTATAACGCATTTTTTTTTCTATGAAGAGATGAGTTGTTGACTGTTCGCTTTTCTATGCAAGTCGAATTTCGGCCACTTTCGCTTGACATGGGGATGTTCAGAGGAAAATCCTCAGTTAGTGGAACATAGAAAACAGGAAATATTCGAACTGATCGGTGTAGAGCGTACAGTTCTATCCCAGAATAATATAGTGGCATTTTCTCTAAATATGCGGCCTTCAACAATCTTTCTCTGTCGCTTTCGGGGGTGATTAGTGTTGACCAGCAAATTTTTGCGTTTTTTCTATGTTTTCACCGCGTTCACAATCGCCTTTGCGTGAGCAGCAGAAGATTGATCGATCAGTGAGGTAGGTCACACAACCATCCCTTGTGCGGGGAAGCATCCATAGCTACTGTGTTTACTAGTGAAGATGGATGAGCTCAGCATCAGTTGCTTCTCAGTACTTTCATAGAAACATCTGGAAAATATAATAACTATGAATGATCAAATCTTACTCGCTTCTGTAGAAATTCTCCAGATCACCTTTGACCTGTGTGGTGCGGCCATATGTTGATCAAGCAACAAAATCACGTGATTGATCGCGGTATCGATTGGTGATTTAAAAGTGGTTCGGCTCGCTATTTTTTTTTTGCGAATTTCACTGGCCTTGAGCTTATCGCTACAGCAGACTGGGCGAAGTATAAGGTCGGTGGCTCTTTTGCAAACTCTTTCTCTTTTTTCTTTCTACAGTTCCCACAAATGAACCATGACCAACAGGTTAAGTCTTGTTTTCAACATGAGGAACTGGTTTGAACAAGTCACAAAACGGGCGAGACATGTCTACGTGGAAGCGCATTCGCTCACGATGTCCGTCCACAGTGCAGACCTACAATTCGTGGGGTAACATTCCGAGAGCTTGCTGTCGTACTAACGGGATCTGCACCACTTGCAATACAGGTAAGCATAAACATTTCGGGCCAATGGACTCTGCCAGAAAAAAAACTGCGGTTTTTTTTTGCTTTGTATTCAATATGAATACACGAGATACGTCCCCAGCGTTGTTGCGCAGGGCAAGGAGGGCCTCAGCATAAACTGGGGAGCGCTGAGGGGGACAATGGAAGCAGTGTTGGGACCCCGTGGTGCTTGGAGCTGCAGATGGCGAGAGGAAGGAGCAGAGCGTGGCAGATCTTCTTGATAAAATATTTTCGCTCAGGCCTTGCTTATGGCGGTTATTTGGTGCGCTGATCTCGAAAATCATATTCATTTTGTACCATAGCGTTACCTTTGCACGTTTACGGTGAACATGGAGTTGCAGAGGGGGGGGGGGGGGCACCTAGCATTATTCGATAGCTTGACCAATCCGTATGACATGTTAATGAGCTGTGAGGGCAAATTAGCATTTTTGACGGATTTCATAGACGACCCCCTGTTTAGGCCTGCAACCTTCGGTTCAAACGCTATTCAATGTTTAAACAAAAGGCTGCTCATGAAAATTTTCAATCTTGGTAGAAAAACATTTTTAAACAACAACAAAATAACATCAAGGATGCCACTCAACGTTTTATTAACACTAACACTAACAATATTCAGCCCTGCCCCATGAACGCTTGCCTCCCATATTGAACCCAAAAAAAACTCAATATGCCTTAGGCACTGAGGATGGTACATACGCAGTCCTGGGACATCATGCACACCACCTGTGCCATATTCAGCACTTTGGTAAAGCCTATTCGGCCCTACATTGTATGTGAGTAAGAAAATCGCCGTAACAGCGCAGCGAAATGGGATGCGAACAAGAGCAGTACCCTACAGGGTGGCCGAAAATTATGGTGAACACAATTCAGTGTTACATAAATAATAGTAAAGGGCATTACAATTACTGTGGTTCAAAGTCTCTTGCGTTAATTGCGTGGAGGATCGCCCTCGTTTACACCCTAATCGGATACAACCAACCTCTAAGTCTTGTCTTTTGCGGGACCTGCTCAGCTCATTTCAGAAACTTGGATCCAAAATTCTATGGATCGACCCCACCCCCCCCCCCCCCCCACCCGCGAGTTTTCCGCAGCCAGAGCAGCCCAGCATGATATGACGTGGGCTACTCGCTCGGCGGAAAAACCATGGAGCTCTAGACATCGCACCAAAACTCCGGAGTTTTTGCACCTTTCCGAAGCGGCGAGAGCGGCTCCAAATAAGGTCTTGTGGTCGCAGACCAACCACCAATCTTCTGGAACCGTGACGATAGCTAAGGGCTAGACACAATTTCAAAGAAAATTTATAAAGTTCTGGAAAAGCGATCTGATTAAGAGCAAAACAGATCTTTTCGAAACTTCGGAACTTGTTAGTTAGCATGTGCTTTCAAGCAGTTTGAAAGATGGGTATTGGCTGAAACCCCGCATTTCATCAGCTCATTTTTGAGAATTCTTACTTTTTCTGCGGTGAAAACTGCAGTACCTCAAGCATTTTTACTTTTAATAAACAGCAGTTGTGTACGCATTATCAATTACCTCCAACAGTGGAACAGACTGTTGCTACAGTAACGGAACAGTAACCTAATTTACCTATATGTAGAAATGTAATTCATCTACTGGTTTTCTTAAGTTGACAAAAAAAAACGAAAAGAGGCGAAAGAAAAATTCCCACCTCTTCCTGCGTTCCTCCGATTCGCTTCGGGTGTGCGCCTCCTCCATCTGCTCCGCTCGTAGATGTACCTTCTCCAAAGACTCATCGACCAACACCACCGATTCGGATGTAGATTCTGTATGTAGTAAAAGGGGTGAAGTTTCACGCGCACCACGCATTACGACGCCTTCCACCTCGACCTCGACCATACGTCGGTTAACCGACAACTCCTCGGTATCTACGCGTTCGTCACGCGCGGCCTCCATTTCGACACGTACTTCGCCCTCTTCGCGCGATTCTGAGCCCACAAAAGAAGTTGTGAATTCAGTGGGCTGCTTCTGGTAACTGTAGTTGAGGTGGAAGATTGTTTCTTCGCTACATTTTGATTCAAGTCCTGTTTGTTGGCCAACATGAGCTTCTGCGCGAGTGGTAGACACCTCCTCCATGGCGACTCTGGAGCAGAGGACATCCTTGTTGGCTGTGATCGACTCCTCCGAGGAAGCCTTGGTTGACAGCTCCAAAGTTTCCTCACGGGCTATCTTGACGTTCCAGCTCTGCTCCTCCTTTTCATCTTCGCTCCTGATGCTAGCTGTGACGGTATCGGGTGAGGTTTCGCTAGCTGCCTGGCAGTAGAGGTTTGCACCACCTCCATACCTTGCCTCCTTCAATGTAGACTCCTCCAAAACGCTCTTGGTCTCGCTATGTAGTGCGTAGTTTGTCGAGATGGCGTTTTCGGCAGCCTCCATGGAGCTGAATTTGACTGGCTCAGCTTCATTGGATGCAATTCTGGTAACCACTGTGGATTCCTCAGAAGAACGGCCACTATCCATTGCGAATCCAGAACCAATGACTTCCTCCGAAGCGGCACTGACCCACTTTTCTGCAGTTTCTTCGCGATGGATAACTCTGATCGTTTCGTTCGATGCGGTTGAATCTGGCATGGCCAACTGAGGGGTGATTGCGGTGTGATTTTCTTCTGCGTAACTGGTCTCCAAGTTGGCGGCGCCTCCATAGGCTGCAAGTTTCACAACATTCTCTATTTCCGTGTGGTATTCTTCCCGGCGGAGTTGGACATTGTTAATTTCCTCCACTGTGGTAGATTCCAGGATCGACTTTGATACTGGTTCACCCAACCGTGGGGCATCTCGCTTCGTTGACGCTAGCTCGACTTGAGAGCTCTGTTGAAGTTGACTGCTGACTCCGGTAGCACACTCCTCCGTTGCTGAGGCAAACAGCTCTACAGGTCCCTCCTCGTTTCTTAGAATCTTCTCCCATGATGCTTCCAACAGATCCTGTCGTTGCTTCGTCCAGTTGGCATCTACCGCAGCAGATTCCTCCTTGGCGTGACCTGTGGAAAGCAGGAACTTGCCGCCTTCCCTAGGCACCTGGATCGTCTCTGAAATGAACGCTGTACTCTCATCGCGTTCATAAACTATAGTAGCGCTTTCGGACTCGAGGGTAGATTCAAGCATTTCTAATGTTACGCCTGGGCCACGATTAGCCGCCTCCTTCACCTCTTTAACTGTCTGAGCATCACCAAGGCGACTGAGATTAAATACGCCCGAAGTGGAAGCTTCTGTGGAGCATCCACAGGAAAGTATTGGAATGTCCGCAGTATTGCGATCGGTAACCACTATTGACGCATCCAACTCGAACGTTTCCGTGCTCTGGATAGTGGAGTCCAAACTGGTAAAGGCATCTCCAGAAGCCTTTTTTGACAAGATGGTAGGTTCGCCCTTGAGTGGAATGAATGTCGTAGTTGTGATGTCTTCCTTGGTATCTTTCTTCTGTAGCTGAACAAAAACGTTCTCAATGGAGTCTTCAGTTTCTCCAGCTGACAGTTTCGCAGGTTCGCCAAGTTGAGGTGTTTTCAGCACAACTTCTCTCATCTCACAACTTTCAGGCTTGTTCCATTCTTCTGTTACAGTCTGGTTCTCTATGCTTGAAGCAAACGTCGATAGTGTTACTCCTGGGGCTGTGTTCGCTATTATCACGATCTTTTCCACCTGTACAAGGGCCAAGCGAGTGGCGACAAGTGTGTCATCTGATTCAGAAGCACATTCCCTGCTAGATTTCGTATTCAGAGACACCACTCCTCCTTTCCTCTTCTCCTTTATGATTTCTGCAATCTCCTCTTCTTCTGAGTCACGATTGTAAGCACAATGAGTGGTTT
>KN726762.1:17121-31653 GCA_000816745.1 Ancylostoma duodenale
ATCTCTGCTTCCAGATCTCTCTCAACTCCTTCCCATTTTGAGAGAATTTCCACCGCTCCATCTTCAGTTTCCTTAAATCTTTCACTGCTTTTCTCCCTGATGAAATGCGCCCTCTTAGCCGTAACTGTATAAGCCCTTTCATTACTTGTGTTATAGTTCGCAGTGGTACTGGCTGTTTCTTCAGTAACATGCTTGGCCGATAGTCTAGCCGACTCCTTAGTGGCGATTTTAGGCACAGCCTCAGCCGACAAGGATGAACTTTGCAGTGTCAATTCTACTACAGCTTCACGCCGATCGTCTCCAGCTGCCTGAGTGGCAAAGCTTTGTTGAAGTGAAGTTGAGACGCTAACGGTGTGACTGCATGACTCTTTTGTTCTTGGCAGTGATCTCCTAATAAGGGCTATACCGCTATCGCTCTTCTCGTGTCTATATTCGCGGAAGGATTGGACGACTCCGATTTCTCTGTTCATCTCATCCACAAGTTGTTCGATCTCTGCGAAATCCTGATTCAGTTGGTCTATGTGAAGCGTCTTTTCCTCTTGATCTATGGAGAAAGTCTTTGCTTCTTTTCCTAGGGAAGCAGTTGATAATGATCGCACAACTCCGTAGGAAGACTCCTCTCTGGAAATCTGTTCCTCTTTTGCAGTGGTTGCTGTAGCCGACGCTTTGGTGTAAATACTGTAGCTTTCGTGCAGTGCCTCAGCTTGGGTAATTTCTGCCTCCAAATCGTTCAGTATCGTCTCCCACTCAGATGCAGTTGACTGTAGATTCCACTCTTGCTCCTGCAATTTCTTCTCAGCTCGTTCTTTCGACCTTGCACGAAGTTTAATTGATGTGCTTTCCCTATTACCCGACTTGGAGTATGTTGACGTGAATGTAGCAGCTTCCGATGTTGTCGCCTTCAACTGCGATATGGCCTGGCTGTCATTCATCGCTGTTATTGTTTTCTTAATCTCCTCAGAAGCGAATGCTCGTTGCAACGTAGACACCACCTCTGTGCTTTTATCACCAGCTGCTTCTCCAGTGAATTGCTCTTGCCACAGTCGCGGTACCGGAAGTGAGTCCTCAGCTTCATCACACTCGTACTTCTTCTGAACGATCTTTCCGAACAGAGTACAAATTTGGGTCTTCTCATCACCGTACTCATGGTAGCGTCCAGATGTCAACTCCTTCACAGACATTGTGTTAATACTCTCTGACGTCTGTTCGTCGTCGACTCGCTCTAGATGTTTCTCAGACTTTGTCATCTCGATCTGGAACTTCCTTTCTTGCGCTTCACTGATTTTCAAAGGAACGTCTCTTCGGGCTTCTTGTAAAGCTGTATCTTTCCCGATGTTCAGCGACGATTCGGTGGTTGACTCCTCTGCCCCGTGTAGATTGGCAGCAGAATGCTCACGGTTGTCGATCGCAATGGTTTTGGATTCAGACATTTCGTCTACGTAGGTATCGTACTGGGATGCTGCCACTTCCTCTTTCGATTCAGACATTCTGCCTTCATCCCTCAAAACTATATTTTCCTTATTCAGAGTTTCTATGGAGACTATCTCATCCTTTCTTTGGAGTAGCAAGGTAGAACTTAACGAAGACTCCTCCGTAGCACTGAGTCGTTCTTGATGCTCTAGCTGAGTGGCAGTTGTGATGAGTTTCGCACTGCTCTCTTTCTCGAACTCTCTTTCGAGTAGATTCTCCGTTGATATTTCAGTCTCCTGTGACGCCATGGTAGAATGCATTTGGACGAGTTTTCTGACATCCGGCATGCTTTTAGTTACATCCTCCTGAGACACATGTTTGGCTTTCAACTTCCCGAACTCTGTGTTGGTTGTTGTTTCATCCTCGCCGTACTCGTAGAACTCTCCATGGTATCCAGCTTGCGCCTTTTCAGCGGCAGTGTGCTGAGCTACAGAGGCGGATGCGCTTCTTTGAAGACTGAAGCTAGTTTTTGTCTCGTCGACGCTCAGTCGTCGTTCTACCGAATCCTGGGAATCTAGTGGTAGTTCTAGTTCTCCGTGTCGCGCTGGGCGCCTAACGGTCAAGTCTAAGGTAGTTGCTGTGTCTTCATCTTTTACTGCTTTGGTGAGAAGCTCCGATGATTGTTGACTCATGTCTTTCCAACATATGAGTGCAGCTTGATCGGTTTCGATGATGTCCCAATGTGTGGCAAGACCTTGCACTTCTGAGATGAACTCCTTGTAAGATTGCGATGAAAGTATTTCATCGCGAGAAGTACGGAACTGACGCTGAACGTGGAGTTCATGCTGGCTTTGGCTGAGCTGTCTATCAATGTCCATCTTCTCTTCTGAAGTGGCTTTCAGACAGCCGACACTCTTTGCCCTCTGGAGATCCGGCAATTCCCTGTGAACCTGAGCGCGAGCAACTTCCGCACTCAGATCAGTTGTAACTGCTGCGATGTCTTCCTTCGTGGCTTGTAGTCGCTTCTCCAAGGACAATGTTCTTGCCATTTTCTGCGTGATCTCCTCGTGTTCCTTCCGACTCGCTGGTGCTTCAGTTCTTGACATAGAGAGCACCTGCACTTGTTCTTCGCTGCCGAACTCTCTATGAACACTTGTTTGGCGTTCTTGGTGGAAGTACGTCTGTTCACCTACAATATCAGCTGATTGCGATGGAAGTTCTAACACTACTTGTTCTTGTCGCTCGCTAATCTCTAAACGACGTTTATCGCTCGCTCGTTCTGTATCATCTACGACCTGTGCAGCGTCGCCAACAGCAGCTCTGCTTAGCTCGCAAGCCGCCTCAACAACAGCCTCACTAGTCGCTACTACTTCTTTCATCGTTCGCTCTATTTCCATCGCACGATTTCGCAGCGTTGCTTCAGTGTCTAGACTGCTATCTACGGTTCTTAGTATCGCAGCAGCGGTTTCATCTTTGCTTTCCTTGGTTGCCAATGCACTGCCCTGCCTAGTTACATCGGCAAGAAGTTTTGATTGGACTTCGATTTGATCCTGCTTAGCTCTTTCTACTTCTACTTCTACTTGATGTTCCTGTGTTGCTTTCAGTTTGGCTACACCGATAATTTCCTGCTTTTGACTAGTAACGTATTGCATTGCTACATTATCCTCGTCCTTACCCAGTGTGACAGGTCGCTCCGCAAACTGTTCCTGGGTGGCCTGCAATGTCTCGCCAACGTGAATTGTGCTGGTGGTTTGAATAGACACACATTGTTCTTCAAACTGTTCCTTTGGCGCTTCGACTGTTTGAGCGACAAGCCCGAAACTAGTCTCTTCTGTGGAGTACTCCCTGAATTCTCCAATTGTAGCTTCTTTTGTCCTCTCTGGCAGTTGTTTGCTAACATCGGCTTCAGAATCAGGCTTTCCAATACTCTTGGATGCCAATTCAGACGCTATCATGTACTTCTTGGCAGCGTCTTCGCGTTGCTTCTCTGGTACCGTTCCTTCAACTCCAGCTGTTACGTCTTTTGTTCTTTCTGCACTCGTAAACACATCCTCCTTCCCTGAAGCTTTCATGGATAGTGCTCCTCTCTCAACGGATTTTTCTTTTCTTGCAAAGTATAAACGGCCTCTGCTCCAGAAGGAGTGCGCCATATTCCCTGGATTGTTTCATCGGTGCTTTCTTGCATTTTGGCTGTTGATGCAGCCGCATTCTTGTCTGTTATCTGCACATCTGAGGCTTCCTTCTGGTCAGTTGAAGCTAGCGAAACAACCTGTTCTGCTGATGTATATTCACTCGCTTTCATTGCTTGAATTTCTCTTTCTACAGTTGTTTCCCTAATCGTTCTTTCTGATTGTAGACTTAGTTCTTCTCTTCGCAACATGAGCTGGTCATCGATAGTGGATTCTTCAGCGGCTCTCATCTTGCTTTCCAGCTGGAGCTTCTTAGAATCCTCAACTTTTATAGCTGCACTTTCGAACTGTTCATCGTGTGGTTCGATGGTGCCGAGGACCGCTACCACTTCTGCTTGTTCTCTGGCATACTCCGCCGCTGTTCCCGTCGACGAAACCATAACAACGTCCTTTTCGGTTGTTACTGCAATTTCTCCCATTGCACATCTCTGGTAACTCGTAGTGACGTCGAGTTGTTCGATAGAGAATCCTCTCCTACTTGCTGCTCTTTGTGCCTCTGACAAGACAGAAACAGCAGTGTCGCTAGGCACCTTTGACA
The DNA here is from genome assembly GCA_000816745.1 of Ancylostoma duodenale. Classification (NCBI taxonomy): domain Eukaryota; kingdom Metazoa; phylum Nematoda; class Chromadorea; order Rhabditida; family Ancylostomatidae; genus Ancylostoma; species Ancylostoma duodenale. The sequence goes on from KN726762.1 coordinate 21,259, forward strand.
AATCAACTTCTGATCGCGCAGTTTCCATCTCACTGGCTTTCGTAGAAAGAGTGACATCCGATGATTCCATACTCTTTTCTCGGAATGTTCTTTGAGAATCCTCAGCTGTAACGCTGGAATCCCAGATACCAAAGACAGCGGTTTCACTAGCTTCCTTGCTAGTAATTTGTGCAGCATCGATGCTGGATGATGAAATAGATTTCCCGACTCCGTAAGATGTTGATCCTCTTGCGCGCCTGTAGTCCACTTCAGCTTGCTCTTCCGTGGTTGCCGAGGTTGATAGAAGAACGTTGTCTTTGAATGCTGTCACCTGTTCCACGCTGGTTGATTCAGTCGCCTCTTCTCTTTTGATTAGACCGGTTTCCTGTATATTAGCTTCAGTGCTAGCAGACATCGTCTTAATCGCCTCGAGGTGATGTGCATGGGGTATCTGAGTTGCTGCCTCGGCAGATTCGGGTTTCTTCGGAGTGAGGTAACCCAACACCCCGCCCACATTGGCGTCGTCTGTGCCGAACTCATGCACATTCGCTGTATCAGAAGCAGCTATGACATCACACATAGTTGAAGATTGTTCTGCGGCAGTTTCCTCTTTTCTTAGTATGGACTCGTACTGTTGTTGCTGAATCGAAAACACCTTGCTGGTGGAATCCGTTCTTTCCAACTTGACAGTTGATGAGATCTCAGCTGAGCTTGCGTCCGTGAAATCTGCTGACGTTGCGGTGGACACTTCCGTTGGCGCGTGAACTGATCTAGACAGCTGCTCCTGTGTACGCTCAACTTGTGAAATCATAGTTTGCGTTTCTTCGTCTGCGACAGTCCTCCAGACTCCGTATGCAGCCTCATCACGGATTTCCTGAGCTGAATCTGCTATTGCTAACTTTTGTTCCTCTGCCTGAGTTGCTCCAACTCCGTATTTTTGTTCCGTTTTGAGGTATTCCACTGCTCTTGTTGTCAGCTCTTCCTGCGAAGCGGCCATTGTCTGAGAAGAGCTATCCACAACTTTGGTAGCAGTTGTGATTTCAGCCGTTCCAGAGCTGACATCCCTTCTGAGTTCCTCGCGACGTTCTACATCCTCTTGCTGAGATGCGGAAACTGTTTTATCATCAACAAGACGTCGGGTTTGGATGACCGTAGACTCAGCTGTGGCCTGTTCTTCTGCTTTTGGTTGCAGGTACCCGTGCGTGGTAAGCGTTCCCGTTGTTTCATACCCGAATTCGTGAGCACTCGACGTCGTTGCTGATCTGGACACCTCTGGAATGTTTGCGAATTCACCGGCTACACTTGGTTGTTTCTCAAATTGCAGTTGCTGAGACTCATTTGCAATGCTGAATTCTTTAATGTCGCTTTGCGTTTGCGTGGATTTGATTTGCATTTCTACGTCTTGCCGCTGGAGATTTTCTAGCCTTTGCTCGAATTGAATTGTGGTTTCTTTGCTTGCTTGCATTGTACTTTGCATTTGATCGCGCTCTCTTGCTATCTGTTCTAAAGTAATCTCACTAAACGCTGATTTCTCCACAGATTGCCAGATACCATGCGCAGCTTCTTCCGAAGTTTGCTTAGTTTTAAGAGCATCCTCCACATTGATACGATCCTTTGCTGCAAACCCAAAAGTGGCTTCTTGATCAGCGGCAGTAAGTGAGAGATCAGCGGTGATTTGACTGTCGCGAATTGCTGGACTAGATAGAGAGGTGGTGACTGTGATAGGAACATAAACATTGACGTCAATTTCTTCCAAATCTTTTGAATGCACAATGTCTGTACTAATTTCTGCGCCCTCGTGAGCCGTCGCTGTCGTTGTTAATCCGATTGCTAGCTTTCTTCGGTCTTCCACAGATGTAGACAATGTTTCAAATCGTTGTGCTTGGTATTCAAGCAATCCACTAATGATGTCTACACCAGTGATTTCACGTCCATATTCTCTGACTGATCTCTCAGTTGTCGGGACTTGCAGCTCCGCCATTCTTGTAGAAGTTTCCGCAGCTGTTTCTTCTCCCCGTAGCAGCACCTCTTCGCTAGCTCTGGAGTCGACAAACCTCTCCTCCGCTGAACTCTGTTCCACATCAGCCATGAGCTTTGTCAACAGCTGATTTGGCTCCTCCTTCCGCAACATTTTTACGAGTTCTGTAGCTGCATCAGTAGGTGCGAACGTATCTAGAACTACACTTTCAAGTAGACCTAGAGAACTTACAAGTTCTGCAATCTCACTGGTAGACCTTGTCCTCCACAGCGTGTGCACAGTTTCGTCTGTCAGTTCGCCAATGCATTTTGTTAAAGCGGTCCTGACTCGCTCTGCAGCTTCACCCCGCGCTTCCGCCGACGCTTCTGCATGTCGCGAATGCTGGTCGAGGGCGATTTGGATCTCACTTACTGCGCTAGCCGACATATTGCTCTCTTGAGTAGTGATCAGATCTACAATTTTGCTAGCAGCTTCCTCACCCAGCGCGCGGGTCAAGGACACCGTCAACCTTTCCTGCTGTTCCTTACATGCCCTAAGGGCGCTTCTCAAATAGAGTATCTGCTGCCTCTTTTGTAGAATACTCGCTTCCTCTGCACTCGGAGGTGGCGCGGTGAGAGTTCCTGCATTCACATCTGTCTGAGCGGTGTCGCTTTCGTATTCTCTTGCTACTGACGATAAATGTACCCTTCGACTCTCGGATATCATTGTTGCTGAACTCTGCTGGAGTTCTCTACCAGACAGCAAGACGGAAGCCGCCGTTCTGTCTGCACTAGCTCGCATTTCACCACTAAACTTTGTTGCTTCTGGTAACACCTTTGAGGCTAGCTCAACAGATTTTCCGTGCAGCGTTGAATCAACACTTGTTTCTACTTCGACTGGAGCCGTTACATTCGCCACTACACGCTCTATTGATGCTACTGTCATTAGAAGTGTACAGAGGGATGTCGTGGGTTCAGCTGTACGCCAGAGAGCATAAGTATTCTGCTCTGTCAATTGCTGCACAGTATGGGTCAGAGCTTCGCGGAGCTTCTCAACCACTTGTTCGCAAACATGGAGAGATCGGACGTCTCTGCGCTCTTCCAAGATGGAGATCATTTGAGAAGTGATTCTTTGGCTTAGCACTATATTGCTTCGTTCAAGGATTTGTAGTACTTTACTGATTTCACGATCCTGTTGGTACCTCTCTAAGGCTTTCATCAACTCTGCCCTTTCTTCTGAGGTAGCCTTCACAACATGAATGAGTTGCATCCGGCGCCGTTCAGCTAAACTCGTGTGTCTTTCCCGGTACTGCTCTGTGCGCTGGATCTGACCAGCAGATACATGCGTTACGGTCTCTTCCTCTGGTACTGATATTCTGGTTATTGCTGATTCCAGAGAGTAAAGTGTTACGAGTAGTGTCGTTATGGAACTGAATTTGGGCTCAGCCTGGAAGGTCGCGAACGTCACTTCGTCAGTTAGCGATCTAATGGACTCGTTCAGCAATATACGCAATCCTGCTGCAATTGTAGAAGCAGTAGCTTCTTCAGTTATAGATGCAGTTAACACCTGCTCAACTGTGGTGATCATATTATGCGTGACAGTAGCACTGAAAGCCACATTTTCCTGAGTGAGAAACTCTATCGTTTTAGCGATATCGGAGTGGTTCTCGTATCGTTTCAACAACTGCAATAGTCGTTGTGTTTCCTCTTTAGGCGCCTTGCTTGCATGAGAAAGATGAAGTTGTCTGGTGTCGAGTGTCTCCTGGCGTGACATTCTTTCCTCGAAAACACGTGATGATGTCATGTGAGGCCCACGCGCTTCAAAAATGGACAAGAGTGACTGAGAGCTGATACCGAATCGCTCTTCAATGTAGGCACGATGTGCTTCAGGTATAGAAATAGTGTCATATTCAGCAAGAGTTCTGGATAACTCCGTCGCAAGTTGCACCTCTCTCTGTTCTGTTATTCGTAGATGCCTTTCCACTGCTTCTGCAGCGCTCAGAGCGATGGCTAACTGGGTGGCTGATGCGGCTTCCATAGACTGAACGATAGAGAATACCGTTTCATCTACAGTTTCTTTGACGACCTTCGCAACAGCGTCACGCACCACCTCGGCCGCAGTTTTACTCGTGGACTCTGATTGGGGCAGTTTTTCAAGTTCTTTTATAGCTGTTGTAATTTCTTGAACGACCAACGCGCTGAAGTCCACCTTAGCGGAAAGCAATTCTCGTATAATTTTGGATATTTCTTCGTTGTCTTCATACTTTCTCAGCAGTTGTGCCAACTCCATCCTCTCCTCAGTTGTGGATTTGATAGCATGGGTGAAATATAAGCGCCTCGAACTTTCCAAACGGTTCCCGACTTCGTCGCTTTCTGCTGGTGGTCGCTGCAGTACTTGCAGAGAAGCGCCGACGGTGACGGACTCTGTTCCAATTTCTCGTGCGGCTGTCTCCGCTTTTTCTGTTGCTCTAAGCGTAGAAGCGTACGATGCCGCTTCTTGTTGTGGGACATTCTCTAGAACAGAATGCAGCACCTGCATGCTTGCAATAAATCGTCGTTCCACAAAGGACTTGCCGTGCACTGGTAGGGTAGCTTCTTGTGACGATGCAGGCCTTGCAGCCAGATCAATTCCAGTGGAGGTTGCGGTCTCCGCCGGAGCTTGAACCTGTGCTTCTGCAGCTTCCATCGATGATATTCTCCTTGCAAGCTCTGCTGTTGACATGGAATCTTTTGTGTGAACTATGGCAAACGCATTTTCATCAACGATCTCTTTCACAGCCTGTGAAACGGCTGTGCGTAGCGTGTCAGATACCACTTTACTGATATCTGATGTTTGATCGTTCCTGGCGATTTCTCGCTCAATCATTGTTCTGACCGTACGGACGGCCAGTCCACTCCAAGTTACTCCTCCTGATGTTAAAGCTTGAACAACGCTTGCCACATGTTCATCATCTTGATATTTGCTCAGCAATTTTATAAGTTCGGCCTGCTCGTCAGATGTTGCCGCCACGCTATGTAATAGGTGGAGATATTGGCGTGATTTCTGGACAGATTCTTTTCCTTCTGCCTGTTCTTTCGGTTGCTCAAAAACTTGTACCTGTCCCTGGAGTTGTGTTGACTCCTGGCCGTATTCTCGAACATCTCTGCTCTCCATTTGAGTTTCCGCATACTTAATATATCTTGTGGATGATTCCGCTGCGCTAATCTTTTGGAAAATAGACAACACTGTATCGATATCGATACCGAACCTTTTTTGGATGTACGCACGGTGCTGTTCTGGCACGGTCATGGTACGGTCTTCAAGAAGGCCGCGAACCAATTCAACAGCAATCGCTGCTTCTTCTTGTTCTGCAGCACGAAGACGTGCTTCCACGTTTGCTGAGGCAGCCAATGTTGTAGCTAGCTGAGTTGTTGATGTCATCTCAGCATATTGCACTATAGTGAAGGTTGTCTCTTCAACAGCTTCCTTCACAGATTTTGCTATCACTTCTCGAATGGCAGAGGCTACAGAATGGCTGCTGCTCTCTGACTGAGGGGTCTTTTGCAGTTCAGATACTGCAGCGATCATCTCCTGTACCAGTGAACTAGTAAATTCAATTCTTTCAGAGGCTAGGTCCTTAATTAATTTGTTCACTTCCACGTCTTCACAGTACCTCTCCAACAACTTGATGAATTCCATCCTTTCCTCACTTGTTGCTTTCATGTTCTGCGACAAACAAATCTGTGGATAGCCTGCACGTGTTAGTGTGGTTTGTTCCGCTTGAGAAGGTGGCTGCTGCATTAATTGAGCAGAAGCTTCGATCTGAACAGATTCCGTTCCAAGCTCCCGTGCTTTTGCGGAGGTTCTTTCCTCTGGTCTTAGGGATCGAGTAGCAGTAGCGACATGCTTCTCAGAAACACCCTCCAGGATGCTATGAAGTAACTCTGTACTAATAGCGAAATCACGAGCTGCCGATGACTTTCCTCCAATAGGAACGGTCACTTCCTTGAAGGAAGAAGGTCTAGCAGTCAGGTCAATATTTGTAGAGGTTGAATCCTCCACTATAGCCCGAGATGTCTCTTGAGTTGTTTCCAATGATGAAAGAGCCAGTGCTAGTTCTGTTGCTGTCATTGCTTCTCTGCTCTGAAGCATAGTGAAGGAAGTTTCAGTGACAACTTCCTTTAGAGCTTTGCAAAGTTCACAGCGGAGAACATCGGCCACTCGCTTACTAGTATCTGCACTTTTTGGTGATGTAGCGATTTCCCTTTCAACGGAAGTTACTATTGTTCTAGTAGCTACTCCACTGAAGGTCAGCCTCTTAGTGGTCAGTTCACTGAGTACTGCGGCTACATGCTCATCATCGCTGTAGCGCTTCAAGAGCTCCATCAACTGAGCATGCTCCTCGGCTGTCGCCTTGGACCTGTGAAGAACGTGGAGATATCTTTGGTGCTTTAGCGATGTGCTCGCATCTGCACTTTGCTCCATACGTTTCCCCAGCCTAGCTATTTGTGCTAGTACTTCTACTGCTTCGCGGCCATACTCGCGAGCATCAGCTCTCACATTCAGAGTTTCTCTGTGCTTCAAATAGCTCGAAGCTGATCCCTGTGCGTCAGGCCTTTGTATCGACGATGCTAAAGCCTCCGCACTGGTGCCGAACCTCTCCGTTATATAATCGCGATGCAATTCTGGCATAGTGAGAGTTTCCTCCATTGAGAGGTGTCTTGATAGTTCGGATATAAGTGATGTTTCTCTTTCTTCCACAGAGAAAAGTCTACCTTCAGCTTGTTCCGAAGCTGTTAATGTCCTTGTAAGCTGTGTAGTGGACGCCGTTTCAATGAACTGAATTACTAGGAAGGATGTTTCGTCAACAATTTCTTTGACACTTTTGGACACTATGTTGTGTATCCTTTCTTTTGTAACTTGGCTTGCTTCTGCATACTGTGGACTTTTCTTTAGTTCTTTGACTGCACTAGTCATTTCTTGCACTAAGGAACTGCTGAACTCTGCTTTATTAGAATTGAGAAGGTTGATGACCTTCGCTACTTCCGCGTCCTCCTGATATCCTCGCAATAGCTGGACAAGTTCTGCCCTCTCCTCAGCGGAAGCTTTGGTGTTGTGAACGGCTTGAACCTTTCTTGCTCCTTTTTGTCTGCCTTGAACTTCTTCCTCTTCGTATGTTGCTTGTTGCAGCCTTTGCAAAGATGCACCTACTTGCACTGACTCGCTACCGAATTCTCTTGCCTGGCTTGTTGCTTGACCAAAGACTTTAACAGGAATAGAAACTTCAGTTTTGCGCTCTTCTGAGATGTGATCCAGGATTTTCGCAAGGGTTTCCGCACTAACAGCGAACTGTCTTTCTGCAGAAGAAACTCCTTGAATTGGAATTGTTGAATCCTGTGATTCTTTCACGGACGCACCAAATTCAAGGTAGGATGAAATGGATGCATCTTTTGGGGCTTCAACATTCGCACAAGCAGTAGCTAGTGATGAGAGAGCTATAGCCAGTTGAGCTGGAGAAGCAGCTTTCGTCGTCTGAAGAATTGTGAAGGCGTTTTCATCCACGATCTCCTTTACTGCTTCCGATACCGCGCAATGAAGAACATCTGATACCTTTTTACTAATGTTAGCTTCATCGCCAGCTTGCTGAATGGTACGTTCCACTGCGGCTACAATGGATTTGGTGGCCAAACCACTAAAAGTGATCTTCTGTGAAGTCAAGTCACGAACAACTGTCGCTACACTCTCCTCATCCTGGTATTTACTGAGCAGTTTGACCAGCTCGTTCTGTTCCTCGCTTGTAGCTTTAACCCCATGAAGAAACTGGAGATATCGGCGCTGATTTCGGATTATGTCTGCACCTTCTGCTTGTTCAGACGGTTGTTCAACCACTCTTAGCTCTCCTTGCAGTTGCACTGTCTCTTGTCCATACACCCGTGCAGAACCAGATACCCCATGGGTTGGTACCTGTGGTAGTGTTCGTGATGTAGCGCCCTCTTGTTTGTGCTTGTCGAAGTCTGCAGTCATCATCTGATTTTCTACTGCGAATCTTTGTCTCCAGGAGGCTCGCGACCTTTCCGAGAGTGTAGCAGTAGTAGCTTCATAGGATTTTTGTTCCAGAATAGATGAAACTTCTGTTCCCTCTTCTGTCGGCCCCTCCATGTGGGACATCAACGACTCCACTGACGCTAATGTCATCATTAGTGTTGCTTCTGATGAAGTTTCACGACTTCTTATCATCGCGAACGCATTTTCATCGACAATCTCCCTGATTGCCAACGTTAACACTGTCCGCACAGCTTCCGGCAGTACCTGTTGCAGTTCTTCTTGATCGGGCGTTCTTTGCAGCACGTTTTCTACTGCTTTAACCAGTGTTCGAGTGGTGAAACCGCTGAACCTGAGCCTTTCAGTCCGAAGAGCATTCAGGAACTTCTCTATGGAGCCTTCCTGTTGGAAGCGTTCTAGCGTTCTTTCCAGCTCAACTTGTTCTTCTTGTGTGGCTTTCGAAGAGTACACCATTTGAATAAGATGGAATCGCTGTCTTGTTGCTTCAGCCGCTTCTTTCTCTTCTCTAGGTTGAGTTATTGTTCCAAAACTACCTTGGCTGGACACTTCAGTTTTCCCATACTGAGTGGCCGTACTATGGGCTTCAACATGCTGTGAGACAGGTAAACTTGCAGCATATTGCTCTTTGGATTCTTTCGATCTAAGCTCTATTAGAACCTTCTCTAACTCCACAGCGAATAGTCGTTGCGTGGATTCCAGCACGGCTAGTCGTCGGTGATAGGAAGCTTCATCTTCCGAACTTTTCGACAAAGCTGACTCCAGAGCTGCTGAACTAATCTCCGCTGCCCTCATTTTCCCCTCCACTGATTGAGTTTGGGATGCGGGCCACGAAGATACAGCCGCATCACTGTCGGCCACTGTCATCCATGTGCCACTGACAATCTCTTCACTTGCAATGCGCTTGATCGTTTCGATTTCTTCTTTAAGCTTTTCACGAAGCGTTCCTGCAATGCTCCAAGACTCTGTTGGTCCTTTAAAGGCTTCAGATACAGCTGCTGTTAGAGTTACAGCTGCAGCGCTACTAAGCGAATGCTGCGATTTGAGGACCATGGCTTCGACCATTTTGATTTCGGCAATTTCTTCATGCCTGGAGAGTTGGTTCAGAAGGTCTGCAACTTGTTCTGATGATGCTTTGGTGCGGAGACCAAGTAAGATTTGTTGCCGAATTGGTATTGTTCTAGTGGCCTCTTCATAGGCTGGAAGAGGGGCTGACAAAGTGGATGCCAAACTTCCCACTTGGGTACCTTCTCTACCAAACTCGTGAAGCCTGACTGAAGCCGACGCTGTTGAATCGCTCTTAATTACCCCAGTGCCTACAGCTTCATCTGGGCGAGAACATAGAGCAATGTTGCGTGCCTCTGATGAAATTTGGAAAGTACCTTTGGCTTGTTCAGAAGGTGCCACTTGTATGCTTCTTGTCTGTTCTAGATATTCACTTCTCTTCCATTGTGAAGAATGTTCTGTGAAATGCTCAGTGGACGCGGTCATCTTCATTGAACTCGCTGCTGACACTTTGCTTTTCTCTTGGATTGCACCCGTTGCCTCTTCAAATTCACCCGTTTTCCAGGAGCCGTACAAGGACTCTTCACGTGGCTCATACGACAACAATGAGATCACATCCTTCACAACCAACGACAAGGTGGACTGAGCCGTCGCTTTTGGATATTCTGAACTGTAAGCCTTATCTATTTCTACAGACTCTTCTTTGCTACCCTGGCTTCTTAGAGAGGCACTCTCCATCACTGCAATCCGTCGAGCCAACTCAGATGCTACGGATATTTCCTCGCGTCGGATTCTTTCCACAGTTTCAGCGACCTCTTCTGATGGCGCTCTCATTGAGGCTACACCTTTCAGAATAGGTGATTGGCTTATGGAAACAGAAGTTTGCTCGGACTCTGGTGTCCGTGGTGTTAGAGATCCCAGCGAACCGAACAGTCCTGTACTTTCGTCACTATACTGCCGCAAGACTTGCTCTTGCTTCGCCTGCAAGCGATCTTGCAGAGTTCCGCTATCGCTGGCTGCTTGTATTGGCTTAGTCAACATCACTTCCTGATGTGAGGCAGCGATTTCGAGGAATTTATCTGCTGATACGCTTTCTGTGACTTTGAAACTACTCGTTTGCACTTCCTTAGCGGCACTTGACATCTCAGACGTCATGGATACTTGTGCTTCTCTAGGCTCTAGCATTTCTTTGGACATAGCCAAAGACTCGTAAGACTTAGTGACCACCGTACGAGATGTGTCTTCGGCTCTTGCACTTGTATCCCATAACCCGAACGCCTCTGCCTCTTCGGACAAGTCAAGACGTTTCTGTTCTATGATTTGGGCTGAGCTTCGGGATAAGCTTGTGACAACATGTTCTTCGCTGTCATAGGTGCTCCAGAGTCCACTTGCGGTTTCATCGCTGGACTCGAGCA
>KN726763.1:0-11413 GCA_000816745.1 Ancylostoma duodenale
TAAAATTTTGCTTTTACACCAGTTTTCCTTTTACTTTTGAATTGCATTATTTAACCAACTCCATTTACGCAGTTTCCGTTTGCTCCGCCCCTATTACAATGGCAACGCCCTTTTCTTACCTGCCTCGCCCTGAAGAAACTCTGCGAACCGCCACTGTTGGGTTCGCACAAACAACTTCAGAACCAGTAAAATGTTTGAGATAAGGAGCGTACCCTAATGAAGAGAAACTCGGCTTCGTATAGATTGCAGATAACAACTGTAAGGAAGGGTTCTGCTACAGGGTTCACGAACGCATGAGAGCGATGAAGGAATTGGTCTCTCCAGCCCCAAGTGGGCTACGATTCATGTGCGCATAACCGAGCGAAACCAGTGACCACATGCATCATTGAGATTACCCAGGGGTAAGGTGTTGGCGCCTGTGCTAATAATGGGTAGATTTGCGGAGTGTTAGCACACTTACACTGGGTAATCTCACTAATCATGTGGCTCCAGGTTATCAAACCGACTTTCACATCATGCATCGCCTACGATTACGCAATGTATTGAACAACTAATTACGGTAACTGCAGCTTCTTCGGGTGGAAAAAGTTTCATGAACTCCAGCCCGGGTCAACGGAAACCTGTAAATGTTAGCTACGTTTCTATTAGTGCCAAATGTTTTATTCGCGGTACTTGTCCACTAGTCGGCGCTCTACGACGTTCATAAATATGGAGTACTGTCCGGATGCCTCCATGGAATTATGGGTAATATCATAACAATGGTTAACAACGATTATCAAGAATAGCAGCTGGTCATAGAAGACGCCACGTAGCAGCCATTGTCCACTCTGACGTCATGTATGGGTTAACATATGGGTAGGGCGGTGCTAATACCAATGAGGGAGCAGAGAACAACGCAATTTATCCAAGATTGATGAAAAGGTTGACACATATATAGAAGCTAAGGAGGTGAAAGCAGAACAATCTTAAGCTCTTAAGTTTTTACCCTAACCGGTTTCGGGGCTTGAACTACACCGGAAGTGTAGCTTCCTTGGCGCCACCGGGTCAAAAGCCCTCTCGTTAGTTGTTCCCAGAGAAGCTTCAAAAATCTTACTAACTATATGTTGTTGAGTACCAAACAAGAGGTTAGTCTGGGTACGCTAACGCGTTTACCATGGGTAGACTCAATGCTACATTCAAACCCTGGATTCTGTGATCACAACAACCCGGTAAAACGTTTCGACATTGTTCGAACACGGAAAAAAGTGTTTGTTGTTGCAGTATTCAGCGAAGTACTTGATAAGACAAGCGAGGGCGAGAGAAGAACAAAAAGAACACATGAACAATGTGGAAGTGGAACGGAAAACAGAGAAATTCATAACAACAAGTTTTCAATGGGTTCCATTCCGAGAGAGAGGAAAATGTGGTGTCAAAAAGAGAACCCATTAGCTTTCAGCAGCGGCGACGGCAGAAAACAAGGATGACATGAGAGAAATAGGAGCTCTAACACTGAAAAGGGGAGTGGCTGGGAAATTACAGTGAATAGAAATAGGTACAAGTTCGACTCATTACAGAAAATCATCCACATCCGGGACCCCCAAATTCCGAAGAATTATCCTCGCTTTGTGGTAGGGTTGTTTGAGGTGTGGAACACGAATATCGTGTCCATTTTGTACCGGAACCCCATTTTTAAGGTGGATAAACTGTACATAGGTACAGTATCTAACAGAAAGCTTCTATTTTTTTTTTTGCAAAGAGGTTATTTCAGACCCCGATCACGACTATCCACGTTACTTTTCCTGTCACATCCGTTTTCATGCCAAGATCGGCACTTTCTCTCAATTTCCTACAATAACCTAAGCGTAACCCTGCAAGGTCGGGGTTACGGTACAAAACGGCGAAACGGATTTGAATTTCGCAACCAGCATATGAAAAACCCTCTATGCAGACTTTTCGGAGATTCCGGGAAGTACCATATATGAATTATGTCTACCATAACATCACAAACATGGGGTAACGGTACAAAATGGATTCACCTCAAACAACCCTGCTATACAAAGTTTCAGCGGAAAAAAATTCCTAGGAGATTTTGGGGTTGTTAGATTTTGGGGTTTTGGAATAGTTCCAGAAAATTATTTGAAAATGTGATACTACTCCTCCCAGTCCTGTCCGAGAATTTCAAGAAAAAAAAAACTCCATTTATTACTTTGCCTATGTGATGAGGAGATGGGAGAGGGGAGGGCGGTTATCTGGCAAAAATCGTACACGCTCCGAGGAGTAACCGCTTCTGTAAGGATATATTGAATATAAGTACGGCAGAATAAACTGAATAGTACTAAAAGTGATATAACCAAAAAGTATCAGATGTGTTTGTACATGCAAATAAGAAAGGTGCTTGCGGGCGCCGCTGCCGAAGATCGACAATAGTGGAATGGTCGACGCCGTATTCCGAGTCGAAATAGCAACGGAAGGAATTCAATACGCTTTTGACAACGACATTGATTACCATATTAGTGATTCGACAAGTCTCTTGATCAACAGTGCTAATAAATTCAGGAAGATGAATGCCTTGGTCAATAGAAGCGCGCGAATACCAATTCCAATGAAAAAAGGGAAAAGTAAAGAGAATGGCAAGATTCGTGATAAAATATGCAGTGGAGAGGTGCACAACGCCAATACGCTTCTGCAAACCAAAAGCTCTTTGGATCAAAAGCCAAGGAGATCGTTCTTTACCTACAGAAGCGGAAAAACTGTAACTAAAAGTGTGTCGCTTGCGTAAATCGTGGACCCTGTTTTCAGAACGACCATGTGGCCTTTATTCTATGGGTACAAACAGTAAGCTCGTTCCTTTTGCTCCAGTGCTTGCCCCACGCCTGAACTGTTCCGGGAACCACCAGTGCATGGAAAACGAAAGCAAAACGTGGCGACGAGTCGGCGTCATCGCTGCCTTCTCCAAGTGAGGGCTAAAAGAAGACTGGCGGGGCGCATTCGAACCGGCTATGAGGCCTTTTAAAAGTTTCTTTCATCATGGACAGGCGGGGTTTCACGGATAATTGGAACGATGGCGGATCTGATGTCGAACCGGCGACATTGCCTTTTGTTTCCTCCAAGTTCTCACACTCGTTTGCCCAGAACCACTCCGCCAAGGTGCAATTCGAAACTGCCCAAGTGAATTAGAGCGAAGTCCATCCGGTACAATCCTTCAGCTCAAAAACGAAACAAAAAAAACGACCACAACTATCCACGGTTGATTTAGAAGGCAAGCACGGTTTGAGATGCCTCTCCAAAAAATATAAACGGCGTATGAGAACACATAGTAGCAGAATCATTGAGAGCCCCTCCATGTTATTGTATAGATATTTGCTGAATCAGTACGACCATATAGTCGCCATCACCTGGCTAGACATAGCCTACTATGAAAAAAAGTACCTAACCATTAACTGATAATTTGAACAAGTCACGTACAGAGAACAGAGGGGAAACTAACTTACTAACATAGAGGTTCAAGAGTAAATACTGCTGCATTGGTCATTGTTTTAAGAATTCAGGAAAACGTATGTTAGCTCGAGGAAATTAGTTTATAAGGATATTCATTGTCGAGTATTGGGCAACTCCCTACAGATGAAGAGACTTCAAAGAAATCAAAAAGTATGAGCATAGAGTCCAGAGGAATCAAAGAATATAAACAGTACAAGATTACATGTCGAATGTTTCCCCACTCTGGCAAATTCACCGACGTCTACCATTTTAGCCTACCATCCTTCAGATGTAATTGTTGAAGTATTTACTCGTAGGCGAGTAAGTTGTCGCTTGCCGTCAGATAACGCTCCTTGCGAGTATTGCGCACCCACAAATCGTCATAGCATTTCCTTCTGGAGATCGTTCACATTACTGGAAGGATGGGTAATCCCACTCCCATGAAGTATGATTACCCATGGGGAGCAGCTGGGTATATATAACGTCACATGTGGGTAAAGATGCCGATATTTGCCATGTAATTGGTAAATGTGGGCACGTTAACACGTGTACCATGGGCAATCTCAATGAAGCATTCGGATGCTGGGAGCAAGGCGCTGTTGAACATCATTTGGAGGTCCGAGTCTGGATTATTTGTCACGCGTCATAAACTGCGTAGCGAAGCGGCTATCGTTGAAAAGAACTATGAATGGAACTTCAGTAGTCCATCGCGCGAATTCTCCGGTAGCGAACTTGTTCTGCGAAGCAAACTGGTATGTTGATAAGATGTGCGACACACCTGGCTGCGATATCCGTGGCGTGAACTAGGAGAATCCTGGATGCCGCCAACATTCGAGGGTATTTTCCTCGGAACTAGTTCGGAGTCGAGTGCGTAAAACGAATCTATTATCAGGCTTGTCTTGTTGCGATGCAGTCATGTCACTATCTGATCTCATGAGCTCTTTAACGTTTCAGACTTTGTCGGAGACAAGTGAATTTTAGATGACCATATCCTTAGGGGAATCCAAGCACTACCTTATCTCAACATTACTTCCCTGGAGGAGGGTGCGTGCCTGTTCTGGCACTGATCCTGCGGGTTCTTCTCGTCTTTGCCTCCTTCGGAACCGCATGCTGCGCAAACAAAACGCTGCGCAAACAGCTTTTGGAGCAAAAAGGCGTCAAGACAACCTCGAAACACTGCTGAACATCACGTCAACACCCTACACAAAATGGGATGATATCAGGAACAGCCATGGTAGTGTCCACGGCAGCGCTGAGACGTGCAGGCGAATTATCCTAAATGACAGCCACCACCAATGTCAGCTGGTTTCCCACACATCGGTAAATAGGTGCGTCTTTGCACTCGCGCCAACCAGCACTTTCCCAGGGAGAACGTGAACATAGCAGATTCCATCGTCACATGGTATACTGGTTCCGGACCCTAGAGACGGCCTATAAAAGACAAATTGGAGTAATCCTAGAGCCATTTATTTATTTTCCCATCCAGAAAAACTTATGAATATGTGGTTATAAACCGCAAACAAAAATGTAAAGTAGATAGGAGGGGAAGGAGGGGGGGGGGGCTTTCGATCCAATTTCGGGTGACTAGTAAGAAATGAATCCTCATATTCAAAGTATCTGTATTCGCAGAAGACAGGCAAGGAACCAGAATTCGGCAAAAATCACACAATCCTGGTTTTTTCAGAATTCCGGCCCATGACACTGGAACAAGGTTGGGATCAATGGAAACATGACCGGATTGGCAAAGCAACTTTGACTTCCTACACATTCTAACGCTACGTGTTCTACATATTTTATAATCAACCACATGCCCTCCCCCACCCCTTGGTTTGTCTGGTTAGCCGTTCATGAATCCCAGCCAAAGATGAGTTGAGCCATTCTGTTCCCTGGTAATGAACCAGAATCCTTTTAAAAAACTTGGGTTTGAGACGAGTTTCACCAACTGTTTTGTTAGCATAATCGCCTTATCCATTCGTTCTACAGTCTCTTTCGCAGCACATGAAAGAAATAATCTTGTAAAAGAAGTAAAGCAATCAGAGAAAACACATTGAGGAAGCAAAGCGATCCAAAAGAATCCAAAGATAAGCCCTGGATTAACTACTCCAATTTCGCTGAAGATCAACAAGTCCTTCAGTCAAAAAAGAAACGAAAAACTTTGGAATAAGGGAAGCATAAGGAAATAGTTGAAAAGCGCACAGAGCGACAGAAGAAAGTGTGAACGGCTTTAGTACGACAAAAAAGGAATGAGTGTAACCCAAGTGAGGCGAGAACAACAACATAATCGCAGCCATGTTCTCGTAGCTCTTGATAGGCGCATTTTTTTTTTGCGATTGTCCTAACCGTTTCTGGAATACCGTTCAGAAATGCTCGCATATGAAAATTTTCGTGAGCGAAGAATTCATGAAAATTTGGCCAATCTTTGCATGCACAAATAAATGAATTAACAAATAAATAATAGTCTAAACACGGTCGCATCCAATTGGTGAGTCTCGAAATTCTTTTCAGGGTCCAGCTGATGTTGCTTCTACATGAATAAGTGTGAACTCATCCCATTACCTCCATTGTGAGAGAGGCTAAAGATGAAAAAAGAGGATTGCATTTTCCGGAGGCATTCCGGCGCACTCCAAAAAAAAAACTCCATTGATTTTTCCCTTTGAGAATTGCGCCGGCTTAATTGTAAACGAAAGCTACATATGTATCTGCATACAGTGGTGAGATTGAAAAGCATCAGCACGGGAAACGCTACCAATCTTGTTCCCTCTCGAGAGAAATGTCACATTAGCAGAAACAAATCCACGCTCATTTCCCACGAGTGCACAACGCAAGACGGATCAATAGAAACAAGCAGCAGATGGCATTGTTGGTCATTCTGCCGACAATCCGCCAACCTGACGTCAGCCTTACATGAAGAGGCAGCACCTGCTGTAATGAGCTCTGGGTGAGACTCACCTATGCTCTTTATCTGTAGATAGCGCCAGCATGAAAGGATGAAGGGTTTCTCCGGTCTTTTTTCGACACATTATAAGTAGTTTGGCTACCTGCTTACGAAAGAGGGAACCAGCTAAAGAAACACTCGAGAATCGATGATGCATCAGACTCTGACGCACGTCCATGTGCATCGAAAGTGAGACCAAAACGATTGAATGGTAGTCAGCTGATGCGGGCCGTCGGCCGCAGAGTCAGACGGCGAGAGCTGCGCCCCGTCTCCCCGACTCGCCCCCGGAATCGAAGATCGGCGGGGGAGAGCTCCGCGCAACTGCTCGCAGCGGATCGGAATGAACTCGTCCGAGTCGGTAACAGTGAAGGTGGTGGATCCACGCTGAGGATTGCTTTACAACACTCTGATCCATTAATAGGAGAAAAAAAAAAACTTATTCATGGATGTCGCTCATCTTGTCGTTTCTCGGGAAGTGCTCCACAGCTCGTTCCAGGCCCTGGTTGTGGAGGAGCCAATTTCGTTTCACTGTGCTTGCTTAGATCCATCCGGCACTATTCCACATCCGGGGCCCCGAAAATCTGCAAGGTTTTTTTTCGATGGAGCTTTTGGATGAAAATGACGATTGCAGCAGCAGAATGGCAGCTTCAGGCATTGTAATGTTACTAATAGCAATGACCTCCTGAAATGACCCATATGTGCAAAATTTGAGAGGAGTTCGTGAGATAAGCTATCTACCACACCGCAACCCTACAAAAAATAGGGCTGTGGTGGAAGAAGGATATGACGTTCTCGATCAGCACCTCAAATAACCTTCCTATGCAAATTTTGAACGAGAAAAATTTCTCGAAGATTTTGGGTCCCGAAAGTGGGGGATAATTCCTATCCTTCCTTCTCTTTTGCATAGCAGTTCTGGTTCGTGGGATACAGAGTCTAACAGTAGAGCGAGCTCTGCCGCAACAAAGTTTCTGCGTGGAAACTGCTGTTGACCTGCCATTTCATCCAATTGATTGTAACTTTTCTAAACCATTTCATACAGGGATAATGGGAGTTTTATATGAAAGAGTGTAAAAAAGAACGTGCGTACTAACGACAAATCCTATGTAGCACGATTCAGATCATAGCATAACAAGCACTAGTGCGTAAACAGGGGCCGCACGCATCATTCAGATTACCCAAGAACGTGTGATTACCGTGTGATATGAGTGAGATTACCTGTGGTAATCTCACTGATGCATGCAGGCTCGGAACATTACATCTGCAATGAGAAAACGATCGCCTTTTCTTTACTTTCTTTCTGACCTGAGAAAAGAAAGAGTATGATCTCTCGTATTTCCTAGTTTTTAATGCCGCGTCGTAGAGCTCAGTTCTAATTAATAAGTGGTGTCATAATCCTTTCATGCGAAGTGAAGTTCCTAAGCAGAAACGTGAATGAGCTCGCTTGTTACCCCGTCGTTGAGAGAAACATTTCCGTACAACAGAATGGCGACGAGGACGTTTGAGCAGTTTCCTAAATGGCGTGAACATAGAACATATCGAATTCATGCGGTAACTTAGTTCTTAAATCCCATCGAAGCTCAACACAACTTGGTTTCCTCCTTTTGTCAGCTTTTGCAGCTCCTGAATATCTAGGTCGAATT
This sequence comes from Ancylostoma duodenale, assembly GCA_000816745.1. NCBI lineage: Eukaryota > Metazoa > Nematoda > Chromadorea > Rhabditida > Ancylostomatidae > Ancylostoma > Ancylostoma duodenale. The sequence continues at coordinate 8,032 of KN726763.1, forward strand.
CCGCATAACCGTATGAAGCAACGATTAGCTTATCGTTCTGCCAAAACCTCTTTCAAGATAGGAAAAACGTGGACTTCAGGGCAAGTAGAGGGAAGAGATTGATCCTGAAGATTCAGTATATTTTGAGAAATTTTGGATTTCGTTTTTACAAATGGTTTCTGACCGATAGCAATTGGATCAGCAGTCAAGCTGGTGTAAAGATAGAATTTTAAGTAGCTAAGCTCGCAAATGTCTTTTGAATAGTCACTTCTAGAGTCTTCAAAAATAACGTATCTACAGGGTGGCTGAAAAGTATTGGCGCCCTATTTAGCGCTTCTCTTTCCTAGCATATGAGTGTCATTCCATTTTGGTTTTATACATGATTGACATGTTTCTGAATTTTCTTTCTTCTCACCCACAATTCGTTCAGTTTCATACAAATATGCGAGAGTGAGCACATCGCGAATCCACAGTACACCCACCGCTGCCGCGAAAGTCCATCGCATCAATACAAGGAAAGCTGATATCTCTTACGGGAACAGATCAAAAGGTCATCAAACAATGGTATGGTGTAGGAAGCATCAGAACGAAGATAATACCAGGTAGTCCCTAGTGAGCGAACACAAGAGAAGTTCCTGAGCCTGTGAGAAAGAGAATAAGCCGGAATAGTGGGATGAGTCCGAACAAGATGGCTGCAAGTCCAGCATTCGCTCGCTCTACCTGCCAGCTCACCGTCATGGAAGGGCTGAGACTTTGTAGCTATCGGCTATTTAGAGAGGAAAAAACCAAGCTATGCGTCAAGGGCGAGAAATGGAAAAGTTGCAGACCTTCCCGGTGAGCCGCGCAAGGTTGTGCTGTGGACTCATGGAAACTGTTTTCATCGTTAAACTTGTCCACCATCCTCAGAACAACGCCATTCCGTCAGCTAGAGTTGGTGACTCTCTAGCAAAAGCAAAAGTGTCACGACGTTGTCGTTACCGAGAGCTGTGATGGTTTGCAGAGGAGTGCTCGCAATTATGAAGACGCCTCTGGTTTTCATAGACAAGGACTGCAAAATCCATGCCGATGTGAATCAAGATGGGATTCATTGAGAAGATCTTGTTTCACGGAAACGAATGAACCCCAACATGGCTCTTGAGCAGGACTATGCTCGACTTACTCAGACCGAAACAGCCATCCCAAGTCTGAAGTCGGTGGTCCTCGGATTCCCTAACAAGAATTAGTGGCTCTGTTGCAGTCTAATTTGAGTCCAATGAATCTCTCTCTTTGTGGGTTGATGAATGAGAATCTGGAGAGCAAAGATGTCACGAACTCAGGATATGAGTCACTCGAACTCGAGCAGCATAGTCAGATTTGAATGAGGACTACCTGCGGCGCACCGTGGGTTCTATGGAGACAAAGATGAAGGCCTGTGCGGAGGCCAGGGAACGTTACTCAGGGAATTTTTTGTAAAACTGATCACTCATGTAGTTGTCTATCAGGAACAATAGAAAGAATGAATAATTTTGGTTAAAAAGAGAAAAATACTGTTAATTCCACGCGCCAATATTTTTCAGCCACCCTGTATATTGAGTAGTAACGGGTTTTCCATCAACTAATGAATTCCGCTCGATGCGCCCAAAAATACATGCCGTCAAAATAAATGCAGTCATCATGTTCCTCCCACCTAGGAAAAGGAACATAGTCGAAATGGCCATTCCTAATGGGATGCAAGCTGCCGCACGCAATTTTTAACGCTGATATCCAATCCGTCGTCCAAATTTTCCTGTTCACTTCTCTGTGTACATATAATGTGCTACAGATGTAAAAGTTCTTCCAGAGGGTGACTGCGAGTATTCTCTTCACATACAAGCTTAAATCGGAATATGGCAGAAGTATTGGCAGCGCTAGCGAGACTCTCGTTCTCTCGATAAGAAGACAGTAGTGTAAGGGCATTACTAATAGGCATACAAGTTTTCTCTACACGCAGTGGGCAAAGCAGATATTTTCTCGAACTTTCCACCGATATTTCCAACTGTAACAGCTAGAAGATCGATAAACTTTCAGAAAAACCATGACAATAACAAAACAATAGGCAACAAACATGGAAAAAATCCTTAAGAACTACAGAAAAGTCACATCGGCCAAGTGTCCCTACCTTGTGAGTTAACTAAACGACTAATGCCCCTACGAAGCGCCACAAAAGTGGGGTGGGGCAGCTCCATGAAGCTGGTGCAAACGTTCACACCTGCGAAATCGAAATCCACAGAAAATCAACAAGGGAGAAGAACTAATTGTTTACTGAGCCTTAGTGCATTACCTGTTAAACCTTTTACCAGAATCCAAAAAAAAATCAGTTATTTACATCAACGCCATCCGAACGTGAAATCCACAGCTCAACGTTATTCGTTGAAAAACAATCAAAAGCCAAAATTGAACTCTAATATTCCAAGTCTACCCATGCTTTAACTATGATAGATATGAGCAAATGCTATGAAAGACCCACTTATAATCGCAGTCGTTCTGCAACTATGGAGCTCGCAGAGGGAAAAGTTTGCTACTTTTCTCCACTTTGAGCACATCTGCTGGTCATGTTCTAGTTTGATCACATGTCAACATTTGATCACATTTCGCCATTCATTATACAAAAAAAAAACACCTGTCAGATCTGTCTTGCACAGCATCATCAAATGAAAAGAGTGAAGATCTTTATTTTCTGAACTTTTTTCTCCATAGCAAATTATTTTCTTCATATCGATTCAGTTCGTTTACTTTTCCGCCTCTGGATCTGATGTGATATATTTTAATCAGCTAGACTAAGGGATCAAATCCTGATACTACCTCTGCTGATCTCCAAAAGTTCGACGTTGGTACCTGGAGTCAACTACGCCGAACTCGAGATACCCACTCCATTCCAACAATGTCACTAAAGGACCTGACCTTTTAGAACAGCTGAAATCGATGTCTTCATGCAACGCGTGTTCAATCTGACCTTATCAACACAGGGAACCTCTCCTTGGAGACCTCTTGCCATGCAAGTTCCCTTCTCAACCATGCCACCTCATAGGGCCCCTCCTCATGAAATCCTCGTGCCATGCTCCATATGCAATTCAGGGTCCGCTTGGACCTTTTCAACTCGGGGCCCCTGACAAAAGTCTTCATCCTCACCTCGTGGGACCCCTTCTTGAAGTCCCTCTGTAATATGGTTTCCCTTTAAGCTCCTCAACACAGGGGTCCCCTACTGAAAGCCATGTGCAACGCGGTTTCCCTTCCACCCTCTCAATTCAGGGACACCTCCTTGAAGACCTGGAACAATGCAGAAGGATATGTTGATATCATCAACACCCAATACTGTGAAACACTGCTTTCAACGCAACGTGACAAAATTTCTCGTATCGCATAGAGGCGGTTTATTCAAATTTCA
>KN726763.1:14297-27890 GCA_000816745.1 Ancylostoma duodenale
CCTGATACCACCAGGTGCATCGATAAACTGAAGTAAAGAGAAGGGTGAACGACTGTTCCTTTTGACACATGAGCGGATCGCCTCCGTAGTCTGCAAGATAACCAGCGGAATAGGTTCGCTGTCAGCAGTCAACAGAGAATATGAGTCATGGATAGCGCACAAGGAGTGAGGATACTTGGTACGATCCTCGTATTTCGAACACTGCAAGAGAGATGCTTGAGTTCCATCGGGCAGAAAAGCCTACGAGAACGGCAAAACTAGAGTCTTTGAAAGAAATCTTGAATAAAACCAGGAGAACTGGAAGCACGCCACAATGACTATCGAACCTGATGGACAAATATGAGGACATTTTTGCAGTTTCTGGGCTGGAGCTGTCGAGCACTGATCTAATTGAGCACGACATAGATGTAGGCGACGCCAAGCCCATCAAGCAGCGCATACGCCCAGTACCTGGAGAAAGTCGACAACATGCTCAGTGATCTAAAGAAGCGTAACATGATCGACGACAGCCACTCACCATGGACGTCACCCATTGGCTCGGTAGCTAAGAAAGACGGTACAATCCGTCTTTGCGTAGACTACGCCGGGAGGTTAACAAAGCGACTGAGAAAAATATCTACCCGCTACTGGCTTTCGACGTAACTATGGAGAAGCTGAAGTGCAAACATACTTCCAAAGCCTCGACCCTGCCTGCGGATATTGGCAAGTGCCCCTAACAGAGAAGGCTAGCAAAAATAAGTGCTTTCACGATCAACTCAGGATTATTTCAGTTCAGTTTATTACCATTCGGTCTGACGCCCGCACCGGCGGTATTTCAGAGCTTTACGGAGAAGGTCCTAGGGAAACTGGAATAAGAGTCGCAGTATACATCGATGACGTGGTGGTAGCTACAGACTCAGAGGAGACGCAACGTGGTCCTTGCAGGAACCATTCCGGAAGGCTTCCCTTAGGCTAAAACCTCAGAAATATCGAATTATGGAGCGCACCACTGACTTCTTCAGTTATATTGTGGACGCCCAAGGTGACCGCACTAGTCCCGATAAGGTGAGTGCTGTTGAAGACTCAGATGTTCTCTTTTTTGACTGAGATCTGCACCGAATTCTGGAGTTACTTGCACAACTCCGAGCATTCCAGGGTGTAGCTGGTTTCTACAGAAAGTTTGTGTACCATTATTACAGGGAATCTGTGTACCAATTTGCGAGTGTAGCGAAACTACTGTACGACTTGACCAGTTCCAAAGTACCGTATGGCTAGGGAAACACTCACGAGGAAGCCTTGCCAGCTTGAAGATGGTGCGCGCCAGTGCTGGTGCAACCGGGCATCGAGAAGGCGCAGAGTGGTGAGCGACCGTTCATCATCCATTCGGATGCAAGCGGCATTCAGGTAGGAGCGGTTCTGGCGCAAGAGGGCGAAGATGGATTTCTACCTCCCCTGCACAGTGAAGTCGTTGCGCTGAATGGCTGAATGAAACTACCACGTAACGAATCGAGAAGCCTTGGCAGTGATCTACGCACTAAAGAAATTCCACTACCTCGTGCACGGAGTGCGAACGGTAATCCGCGCGGACCATCCACCATTAACCACGCGGTTTAAGAAAGCCAATGTATTTCCTCGTATACTTCGGTGGGCTCTCGCAAACATGGTAGCGGACGCGTCATCAAGGGGTATCGCTGAGACCACAGTGTGACAACCAACGCACGCGGAAGATGGGAGTGGTGGCCAAAGTCGGCTCCTCAGAGTGGCTCGCGGAACTGCGAACTGTCGATGACTTCAAAGCCGTGAAAGCACTGGAACGAGCGAACTACATGGAACATACATGGAATTGAAGCTGCCAAGACATGAGAAGACGCTCAACATAGCAGACTTTTTGATAGGAGATGATCGCCTGAAGTTAATCATCGTTGAAGGACCCAACTCGACGTTATACCCAAGTCGAAGCGACATGATTTGTTTAAGGAAGCCACCGAGGGTACATTGGCTGCTCACTATAGCGCACGAAAACTAGTCGCACAGTTGAAGAAGCGAGTGTTCTGGACTGGCATGCAGAAGGACATCGTCAAATGGAGCAGGGAATGTCAGCGCTGTCTTCTCTCCAACATGAATAGTGGGAGAACGCTAACTTTGTACTGTACTTGTGAAGTGATCGAAAACGGTTACATCGTAACGCTTATCGATCACTTCACAAAGCATTCAGGCGCGTATCCGATCCCTGATTAATGGGTTGAAACTGTGGTGGAAGCCATTTTCGGAGACTGAATTTGTGCTCGAGAGCAATGACCCGAGACGATTTTGTCGTACCGTGAATTGGAGTTCGAAAATAACACAATGTCAGCGTTGTGTGACATCATGAACATTAAGGGCAGCACCCGATCAAATCTTCGTGTCCGAGATATTGCTTGATTTCAGGGTTTTCAGGGTCCTAGAACTCATATCCAACAGTCAATTAGCAAGATACTCTCGAGAAATGCGCGAAATAGAGCTGTCCTCTTGCGTCTTGTTGCGCTCCACTGACACTCGTGAGCCCCCCAAACATATGCGCTAATGAATGTGACGATTCTTTGTTAGCTGGCGCGTCGTCGCTGCGAAAGCAAGAGCAACGGCGCTGGATTCACAATTGCGATTCGGATTTCTTCACAGGTAAGTCATGATTCTTTGTGTTCGTTTAACATTTATGATGCGGCGCCACTGTGCGTCACCACTAGGATTTTAATTCGGACTCGAGGGCTTCAATGGATGCTGCCTTCAAGCAACTGTTTGCTAAGGGCTATTACCCACGTGAAAACGGTTTGACAGAACGTATTATTGTCATTTGACGTATTATTGTCATTTAACGTATTATTGTCATTTATTATTGTCATTTGTCATTATTGTCAATGTTGCGGAGAAAGACAGTACATAGTTCCGAAGGGATGGGACAAGACTTGCCAACAATCCTGTACGCGTACAACGCGCTACCACACTCCGCTACAGGAGAAATCCCATATTTCCATTGTACGGTGATGATCCAAGGTACCCTGAGGTGATATCTAGACAATCTAGACAAGAACTGTCGGTATATATGGTCGACTGTGACCAATACAAAGTGGAATTACTCAGTGGCTTCAAAATGGCGAAGGAGTGCAGAGCACAGCAAGAGGTATAAGACCAGGATGATACAATTGTACGACCGTTGGTGGAAAACGGAGAAATCGAACTCGTGCTGACTTGACCAGTCAGACCTCAGGCGCCGCGCGTAGATTACAAAACGCGAACGCGAAAATCAACGCGCCAACGAGAGGAGCGCGCGCAAATCCAAAGTATTTAAACCCGACGATCGGAGGACGCGACAGTAATCGTTTTGCACGCCACTCCTTTTGTCACGCTATCCGTTTCAGATTATGCCCACTTTTTTCGCATCATGCACACTTCTTTTGCATCATGGCCAGCTTACTTTTTCATGAAAGAAAACAGTTACTGCTGTATACTGGTCTTGCCATGATGATTCTCTTTGTACAATGCCCACTATTTAGTAAAAATAAAGGTTTAATTACCCAAGTTTGAGGTTTTTGCGGTGTGGGTTTAACCCCCGAGTGGGGTCGGTCTTTCGTTTTTGCCCCTTTGCTTTTGTCGAAAATCCCGAAGTCCCGCGTGACAGGAAAAAGGTTAGTTTTCTTAGTTTCCGCATAAGATGTTGACAGAGACTCGTTCAACCCAGGAGATAGGGTGCATGTAATGGTACCTACAGAAAAAGGAAGGTCGAGACATCCGAAATTGACAGTTGGTTCGACAGGACCTTATCGGGTAATGGAAGCCATCGACGATTGACGACACTCCAGTGCACAGCAAATGCAAGCGAGTACCATTAGAGGAAGGCCGACGAAGGTAGCAAAAGCTACCAAGTTTCCGAGCAAGCCCTTAGGTTGGGAAACTAACCGCGCGTCCGATAAAACGGTGCAATTCAAGTTTTTTCTGTGAAGATGTAATCTATTTGTTGTGGACTTTAGTCTTATCGTTAGGACTCGCCGTTCAACGAGAGACGACGTGTCAAATATCGACTATCGCTGTCTTGATTCCTTACTACCACGGTGATCAGGGCATCCCTTGCAACGTCAATGTCAAATGATCGTGAAAGACTGCCCACTACGCGATTGTGTTTTCAATTCTGTTTTTGAGCTTGCTCGTGCTGTGTGTTTTCAATTCTGTTTTTGAGCTCGCTCGTGCTGTAACAATTCATCGTCAGACTCATGTACCTCCCGAGTAGCGCATGGCCACAATTTTGGACCTCAAGTACATCGCTTTCCCAGTCTTCGCTAGGATTCGCGTTGTCTTTCTACCGCGCACTGCCTGCACATCATGTCGCACTACCGCCGCACGATGAAGTCGAACTACCTGTCGCGCCCGGTCCGGGCGTCGGTGGTAGCACGCGAAGCAGACACGGCAAAAGAGGGTTTTACAGGCAACCCACAAGCACCTCTAGGGTATTACCGCGCGCCTGATGTACCAGTGATTTGACTGGCAAGCCAGCGGGCTAAGTGTGAGAGGCCAACTGCCCCTGCGCATGCGCGCAAGCGGAGCGGGCGAGCGCTACATGATGGGCGTGTTCAGCGCTTTCTCAATTCCCAGGTGAACATAGGACACGATACTATCTTTTCAGCGAACACAGCGAGATACTACTTACTACAGTGCCGGCCAAAATTATATAGCCTTTTCAACATTCCGCCATAACTTCTGCTAACGTAGGACTTTGAATTTCAAATTTTTATAATAGCTGTAGACTCTCAAGTGTGATGGAAAAACGTTAAAACCCAGCCATTCCGTGAGTGATTTTTTCAAAAAAAATTTTTTTATTATCAAGGCTTCAAATCTGTGATTCGGTGGTCTCCATAAACGGACCCAAATTGGCTTTTATAGATGAAAATTGACCATGAATGGATGTAATGTAGTAGAATAGACTCAATTCTAGTAGAATTTGTGCGCTCGCGGACCACTGATTATAATATGCCAGGCCCGCTTGAGGTCAATCTAACATTAAGCGCTTATAATTGTTTTCGCCAACCTAGCCAATTCTTTCTACCCCAATCTGAGGTCAGAGCCGACTTCTGTGAGTCCTCCCATCAAACTGAACATGCTCGCCCGTACCGAGACCCGGAGCTCTTCCGAACTCTCCAAATAACACCGCTGTTCGCGATGCATCCGGTAGTGCATACCACGAGAAAAGAATTTTGAATTTTTTCTTGCTCCAGCAACAGGATTCTCATGGGATGTCATGATGGGTAAAGATGCATTAGGAATCCCACAATATTAGAACAGACGGTAGAACTTCACTCTTTGTGGATTCAACTGAAAAAGATCCCTAAAAATCAGGAGAATTCATGATACAACACAGCAGCGAAATGTTATGCCGTGGTTCTTGCAAAAATAGGCCAATTCTGTTCTTATCTGATCAAAAAGCTAAAAAAGACGTATTAATAATAAGAACCCTCAAATGAACTGTGAAATCCAATGTGTGGACCAACGACGCAAATGTGCTCGTGGTAGTAGTTAGTACCTCTCATTTCAGAACGTCCAACTCCATCAAACTTGGAGCGACATGGACCCACATGTATCCACCGATGTTTCACGAGTCCTAGCTCATCTTTGACAAAACAAAACAAAACTCTGTGGAAACGCTGCTGCTCGAGCAAGAGAAAAATCCAATTTTTTTTCTTGTGGAATGCACTACCGGATGCATCGCGAACACCGGAGTTATTTGGAGAGTTCGGAAGAGCTCCGGGTCTCAGTACGGCGAACATGTTCAGTTTGATACGAGGAGTCACAGAAGTCAGCTCTGACCTCAAAATGGGGAAGAAAGAATTGGTTAGGTTGGCGAAAACAATTATAAGCGCTTAATGTTAGATTGACCTCAAGCGGGCCTGGCATATCATAATCAGTGGTCCGCCAGTGCACAAATTCTACTAGAATTGAGTCGATTCTACTATATTACATCTATTCATGGTCAGTTTTCATCTATAAAAGCCAATTTGGGTCCACTTATGGAGACCACCAAATCACACATTTGGAGCCTTGATAATAAAAATTTTTTTTCTAAAAAAATCGCCCACGGAATGGCTGGTTTTTAACATTTTCTCATCACACTTGAGAGTGTACAGCTATCATAAAAATTTAAACTTCAAAGCCCTACGTTAGCAGAAGTTAAGGCAGAATGTTGAAAAGGCTATTGGCCGGCGCTGTATATCTTCCAACCTTTTTCCACTTTCAACCTTTAACTAGTTTCTTCCTTCTGATCCATACTCATATCATAGCCACTTTATATCTCCAACGCAGAAAAGACGTCAATGCAATAAAAGTTCTAAAACACAAAACACTTAACCGTCAAGTCATAATCGACCTGGACACGCGCGGCGCTCCTTGATCGACGACAGCATGACGTTGACGAGATGGCGTTGGCTGGCGACGATCAGCGATTTCGGCGAACTAGCAGAACTTCGTAAGTCGACGGCGTCATCAAACCATGGGCCATTGCGGGCTCCGGATGGGACGTCGGAGCAGTCGACTTCGAGCGGACGGTGGCGGATTGACGGAACGAAGTTGAACCTATGTGATGGAACTCCGCATTTATGCCGTTCCGAGCAGCGGACGAGGCCAATCAGCAACGTACTACGCGAGTGAATACGGTTCAGAGTGAGCGCGCACCGCAGGCTTCGTTGCAGAATCAATTGACATTGGTCGAAGGCGTCCTTTGATAGGAAGTCGTGGAGGACAGTCACGACACTACCGAAGGACAGCCTCGCCATCCTCGAAGCCATCGTGGAAACCCGTTTCAAATGGGAGGCCTGTACGCCGAAGCTCTCAGCCGGTTGTTCAAACATCCACGGTCGCCAAGCTTGTGGAAGGATGAACCTAGAACGAAGACACTAGCGTTGCTACCATCAGGCTTTCGCAACCACGTTGAAAACTGCACCAGTGCAATTCAGGTGGCCCGCAGCTATGCACGCCCAAAGGACATTCAGGCTAGATGGCGAATGGTCAGCTATCGTGTTCAATTCAACATACTATGCCGGAGTGCATTTTTGGGCGAAGGCTTGGAAGGAGTTGATTAACACGTCCGCGACACACGCGCTTTTGCGTACGTGGGACCCGTGCTCGACCGGTCGAACACGTGGTCCTACGCGGTAGCAATTTTTCCTTCCCATATAAAAACTAGGATTTTTTCGTTAGGGGTAGCCTTTCTTTCGTAGTTCTTAAAGGTTTCTTCCGTTTCTGTAGTCCACTGATTTGTCATTGTTAGAATTCTTTAGAAGGATATTGTTCTTCTAGCTGTTCTAGTACGAAGAATCTAACGAAAAAGTTCGAGAGAAGGTCTGCTCTGCCCACTGCGTGTGTGATATCCTAGTATCTATGTTGCTACGCTACTACGAAAGAATTAGCTAACTGTGGGCATTTCACAAAGATATGACACCAGTTGGGTAGTGCACGACCGATCGTGCACGCTGTCGCGAACGTGTTAAGGCGGTTGCTCGTGGAGTCGAACTGTTGCTGTTGCCGGCCACTAAGGATGGGAAGCAATGGGGTCGCGTCGTCGATATACTTCGTGACTTTGTAAAGAATGATATCCACTGATGTTCATCTCACTGTTACAGGGATTGCTAGCCTAGTATTGTTATTGTTTAAACTTACCTTGAAGTTCGAAGTTGATTTCCTTGTATTCAAATGTTATGATGCAATGCACGTTATATTGCCATCGTCGTGGGACCACTCTGGCGCCCTCTTTCGCTCATACTATTTGCGCCATTTTCCCATGCCCTACTGTCTGCACTCTCTTGAGATCTTGATCTCTCGTTCTGTGTTGGACCGTTATTCAACTATTTTGCTCGACTGGAGTGCCTATGTGCAAGCGGCATGGATGTGGATACAGGACACACCAGATGCCCAGTCGTCGCCACAATCGCAAAAATAGCCGTACCCACATGCTCCGCATCCATCTTTTTTGCAATGATTGTTTTCCTTGAAAGTGTCCATTTGGAATTCAAGAAAGGTAAATGGTGTTATTCATTTAAGCTACCTCTGAGCAGTCGCAAACCTCCTCGGAAATATGGAACTTTCCTTTTCTTGTCGTCACGTCCCAACCATCATCTGTAGTCTCTATAGTTATTTTCCCACTTTTGAAGGCACGACTAGCCACAGCATGAGTTGAGTGCTGTCTTCTGAGCCCGTAGCGCCCCTCAACAGTTTTTCTTCGTCTCTTCAAGTATAATAATGTTGACTACAGAGGTTAGTACTACTAATGACTCTTCCTACCGCAACTTCAAAGTCTTCATGAACGTCTGTGACAGTTCCTTCTAAGATGTCCACCAATGTGTCAAGCCGAATACGTCTTTTAGCACCCAATATTTCGTGTTTTAACCTTTTGTGCCACCTTTCACAATACATCGAGGTATTCATAATCGATCCTTTCCGGGCGTACCTAGCCCATTGAGTTATTTTCTCTAAGCTTAAAAATATGATTACAATAAAGGCTTCTCACTTCGTGCAGCAACCAGAGAACACCAGTGCTCATTCAGGTATTTGATCAAGTCCTCTTCACTGTTCCTGTTCAATAGCTCAATGATGGCCTTGTATCTCTCTTCAAACTGTTCAAGCGTAGGCGACTTCATTGCTTCACGCACCAGCTTAACGAATTCATCCGCCAAACCTTTCTGAAACTACAGCTGTAAGTATGTGAAAATCCGGATATCACCAAAACACTCACATTCTGCAATTTGGATTTATCAGTTTTCTCTATAGCGCGCACCACATGCCATGCGCATAAAATTTTCTGCGCCCGCGACTGAGGAATTGATCGTCGGAAGCCATTGTAAATGGGATTTGTGTCATCACTCGTAAAAAAACGAGGATCAAATGACGGACAGACTTTCTAACTTCTTCGAAAAGCAGAGCAATTTCATCTTCAGTCATCTGGACAGCTCGCGTTTCTTCTTCAGATAAGATTGAATTCTGCAGTAACCTTACCGAAAACTTAGTAGGAATGCAGCTGGCAGGCCACGATCAAATTTATCTGCTAACACCACCGTCGCCAGGCGCAGCGAGTATTAGGTAATGTTGAAAGTATCGTCTACACCGATACCACGTGATGAGTAGTCACAAAGCCATTTTTCTTGTATTGGATTAATAATGACTGGGAAAGTTATAAAACAGTAAGCCTCAGAACACCATTGATTTTCGGTAATAGGGTAGTGTGAAATTACCCATCACGAGTCCGTCACCGGATAATGCATGTGCGGGTACGAACACTTTGAACCCGTCGGACTGCGCATTTGCCTCAATTCTTTTAATCACAGAGGTCATATCATCGTCGTCCAATCGTCCGGGATACAGCTTAAAGCGATGAGCGATGGTCCTAAACAACACATCTCTACGTGGGAATCTGAATCGTTGTAGTTTCTTGCCAGAGAACTAACCGGATATCGAAATTCGAAATGAATGCGAGTCTACTCTCCCTCGGCGAATCCCGACAAAAAAGCCGTATCTTGCGTTTGGTCTCCTCTATAGTTCGACCTTCCCGCAAATATCCTACGACAACATCCTGTTCTTTTTCATTCAACCAAAGAACTGCGGCATCGCACTCATGGTTTACATGCGCGAGACAATAAACTACATGAACCTTCCTCTCGGCAGAATTATCAAACGTCGCCTGAAAACAGATGACAGAGCTAATTGATAGAGCGTTAGAAACCAAAACTTACGTTTATGAAGGCAGTACAGTAAGGTGTTGTTCTCTTGCTTTGCGCACAAGATCCAGATTTTTGACAAGGCGGTCCAGCTCTATGACATTTGTAGTGCACAGTCTTGCATGTATCGCTTTTTTAAACGTTTCTTACAACGAATGATGTCATCGATTCTTCATGTACTGCCAATTTCCACTTTTTGAATTCTGATTCATCGGTTAGAGATAATTGTTTACCCTTAAATCTTTCTGATACATCGGCATGAGACTCGTTGCAGTGCGTTACAAGTGTGGCAGTCCTTTGAAAACGCTGGTCACATAAAGGGCATACATATTACACTCTGTCTGTTCTCTCCAGAGCAAGATCGATCATGAATAATCAAGCTTTTTTGCATCCAAGCTGTAAGTTGCACTTCAGGCAGGTGAATGGCCCTTCATTCAATAACCACTTCTCCTTCTGTTACTTCAAAAGCTCCTCTTGAAAAGACTTGATTTCGTCTTTGGTGGAGTTGTGACATTCAAAAAGATGATTGTATATTTGCTTTCTCTTCCCAATCAAATCGCATACGGTGCAAGCTATTTCTTAATCTAGCTTGAAGCATAACTCAATGAGGTTATTGCTATACTCCACGTGGAGTGTATCGCGCTGATTCGCAGTCGCTGTCGACGGCGACGATATCGGCAGCTGCCACGATTACACCAACAGTCGATAGGCAACCCTATCAAGTCGACAACGACGGCGTCGCAGGACGCTACACTCCACGGTTAGTATAGCTGCAACCTGAGGCGTTGCAAAATGCGTACATTGGAGCAGAAAAGCACTCACCTTAACATAACTACAGGATCATCTAGCTACAGCTACCTCTAAGCTACTCCTACAGATCTATCGCATCTGAAACAACAAAAAAAACGTCATCACGGAAAAGAATTCACGCGAATTCATCCGTAGAAATCGATATCGACAACGATACGCCTTAGAATGAAGAAAAGTAGTTGGAATCCTTAAAGGACGCGCAACTTTTCATTTGAAGGACGCGCTGCTTTCCATCAAGGTGGTCCTGAGTGGAAGAGCCTGATTCTAGCTGGGCTCTACTGTAGCCCAGCGCAGGCTTTTGTGCGGTATTTTCTTTCTAGTTGTAACTACCTTCCCCCCACGCCCGATTCATACGTCATGATAAATCCTCAGGTCATTTTCATACGTCATGATAAATCCTCAGGTCATTTCTTATCCCACATTAGATGTGTGCACTAGGGCGGGTCATTCAGGTTCAACATTGCCTGAATGAGAAAAACAAGCCCACTTTTGAGTCACAGCTGGCTCATACCCAAGCCTCTTTATGAGTGTTGATAGTCATTATCTAGCAATTTCAATTCAGCTCTCAAATCACATCTATTTTCTGATTGCTGTCCAGTTTTCTAGGGGAAATTTCTCGGAAGCTTATTGAAGAAAAATCGACTATCACGGAAGGATCAAGGGGGCCGTAGTTTCTCTCCTCTACTTCTTATATTCATGCTTATTCATAACCACAGGTATCGTTAGAAAGACCACTTCCTGGGCTTTTTTAGTAATTACAGGTAAAATTGCGATCGCATTCTTTTTCTAAAATGTGTTGCAAGACCGGCTGCTTCATACCAAAACCTGTTACAAAATCTTAACTCAAAAATACCTCAAACTTTTCTATACTGATTAGGGAGGAGATAAGGTAGGTAACAGTTTATGAGTTAAAAATACAATCTCATTGTACTCCTTACCGCAATAACTTCGGAACCTTTTAGCTTTTTCCATAGTTTTTCGCAAGTCGAAAGTCAAAACTGGGAAATCCAAAATAATACACAGGAGTGCTAGGTGTTCGGTAGTCAGAAACTCTGATTTCCCGTCATCCCTGGTCGCCATGGTAAGAAGAACCGTTACACTTGACGTGAAGAAATCACAGATTTTCGCGAGCACTGGCTACAAACGATGTGATGTCATACGTGAATTCGCCAAACTGTCTGTTTAGCACTTGAAAATTCGCGCATTGAAATGTACTTCTGAACGAGGAAGTATTCTTCATTCCCCACTACTTTCCCGCGATTTACCGCTGCCTGACTGCATCGTTTCAACGACATCAAACGTACACATTCTAGGACAATAGACGTTAGTTCAGAATAGTGATCCATAAGGCTCTTAACTTACAATTGAGACACCTCTCTCAATAAAAAAGATCCCTTAAACGGATGAACGCAAAACACTAAACATAACTTCACAGACTCTGTAACTTTATGAAAACAGCGATCAACAACAAGCAAAATCAACAATAACAACGATGTCAACAACTCGGTAGGCACAAGAGCAGTATCACAAGTCTTTTCGATCCAGTATTTACTTCTTCTTTGTTTTGAGACGATGAGCAACGCGAGCTTTTTGGAAGGCGGAGTCTTCAGGTCTGTAAGAAGATTTATCAAAAGTTTAAAGAACATAGCGTACCTAAATACTGTGAAAGGGTTGTCTGCAGTAAACCTACAGTAGAACATTAGTTCATCATAGTCTCTGCGTATAGTGACGCAGCAAGTCAACAAAATGTATACAGCAACTAAGGCAACGTAATTCGCAGCTAAACCTCTCAAATCAGTGTGATGGACAGTAAAAGCCTGAAGCTTTGGATTCTCTGGAGCACTTTCGAGATTGCTACATAAGTCTTTTGATAAGCCAATAACTGCCGCTGAAACGAACGCTCCGAACTCAAAATTCAGTTCACGTCCGAGTCCAAAATGTTCAGCCCATCGCATGAAACAGAAGTAAAAACGATCATATTTCTGTGAATCTGTCAATTTTCGTGCACGTGAGAGTGATCACTGATGTTTTCGAACTGCTCCTGGTTGGTTGCTTAATTTTTGATAATTTTTTTTTGCATTCTACAATCAAAGCCTCAGGCAACTGATACACAGGACGAGTTTTGTCGTGCATTTATCGCCAAATGGAAAAAAAAGCCCGATCATTAAAGTCTGCCCGAGAGATAACCTCGCACGTTTAAGAAAGTGAGTCACTATCCATGGAACCAAGCAGCAGAGCTTTGGACCTTCTAAGGCCATAAAAATGTCCGCCAGAAGTTCGTTCTGAGCAATCTACTTTTTAATTCTTTTCCTAGAATTAACTTAGAAATATAATAGATCAACTTTCGAAGTGAAGTTTTCATCGGTATCAAGTGAGAATCGAATGCGACTTTCATACTTCCAAGAAACGTCCGCTTTTCTAATTGAAGGTAACCACTCCTTTTCTCAACAGACCGCTGAGATGTTCGTAGTGTTATACTGCATTTCAGAACTCACCCATGGCGCGCTTTCTTGACAGATTTCCTCCCTACAGCTGTGAGAGCTGATGTGAACGTCGATTTCTTTCCGGCAACCGCCTTCTTCTTATTCCTAGCAGCAGGAGCAGTCTGGAATTACTTCGTGGTCTCTTTGTTCGCAGCAAGTGATAATCAAATAGTTGACAACAGTTAAAATGTGCCGATCAACTACTACTCCATTCATAGAAGTTCAGCACAAACGTAAAACGGTCAGAACTAAAGAACGAACGCGGTTTCTCACCTCAACTGCAGGTATGTCTGATAACCTCATTGACTTTTTCTTCGCCATTGTAACTTTCCTCTGAAAAAGAAACATTCAAAAAACGTTGTAGAAGAGAAAGAAAACCGGTAGAAACGGTAGCAATGGTTTCTCTGCCGAAAGCATGCAATTATCTAAATCAGAATCTGATGAATAAGCGGTCAAAAACTAAAGCATTAGTAGGTAAGTCGGGATTTTGTGCGAAGAAAAGAGTGAACCCATGGTATATGCAGAGCAGGTATGACAAGTTACTGATGGAATGTTTTTTCTTTTGTTTTGTTTTCTTTTCAATTACTGATGGA
>KN726764.1:20043-35881 GCA_000816745.1 Ancylostoma duodenale
ATGAATGAATGAATGAATGAATGAATGAATAATTGCCAACAAAAAATTGAAACGTTACCACTGTTCTGAACATCTCTGTGCTACACTGAGGTCCTTCACCATCTCTACGACACTGCATTTCAAAACTTCCCACTTTTTACCTGTCCAAAGGTGTTGTTATCATGTTTTTATCCCGACCTATCTAAATCATAGTAATAAATCTCATGTGATGGCTTTAGTTATTTATAGGGAACGAGCTCAAAAATGTTGCGTGTACTCTGTCTCTGAGCCCATTATGGATTTCTTTAATAAATGATGAGGAGAAAGTAGCTTATTGAAGCCAGCATTGTAGAAGAAAACCAAAGATTAGATTGAACTTTCTTATTAACAACAACGATATTCTTGCTGTAATTACAAGAGAATTGTTGGATTGTTTCCCAAGCTCTCTCCCCAGGCTATATTTGTCACCGGCCTTTTTTTGTCGTACTCTCACGCAGTATCTTTCCTTTTAATCATCGTCGACTGCAACAGATTGGACCCTAGCAAATAAGTGGATCTAACAAGCTCAAACACACTTCTTGAGTGCCTTTCTTAAAACGATCGGGACGATTCTTGCTCCAGAAGTCATTGAAACAGAACTGGATGAGTTTAATGTTTCGCCCTACCCATATATCAGTCGTAATCGTCAGCGCTAACACTGAACAACAAGATAATCGTCGAGCGGATCTCGAACTGGGCCTGACCTAAGCATAAAAGGCGATCAGATCTGGATAGATGTATGAACGCAAACATATCTCTGACATCTGACATTCACACTGTTAATCTGTTTCTTTTGTTGTGTTGTAACAAATAATTTCTCATGGAGGTCGTAGTGTCTGTGGTAACTCAGAGATCCTGCAAATTTATGAATCATGTGTTTACGTTACTGTACTTCTAGCGCACTCCATTGCAATGGTCAGACACGTCATCGCTCTCCTTGCAATTGCTGCCGGCGTTTCCTCAGAAAGTGTTCATTGGCGTAAGTTTGAACGTCTCATATTAATTTCGTTCCATTAACGTAATAAAAGAGAACGAGACGAAAACAAGGAACCAGTAATTCTAGTGTGCACAGTTGGAATCCGGCTAATCCATTCACGACTCTCGCTCATAATAATGTAAGCGAAAGTGATAGTGAACAGTCTAGCCCACTGTTCGTGCAAGGTAGCCTTACAAGGAAATTGCAAAAGGGTAATCCGGCAAATCGAAACGAAAACACTCTCGTTTGGTGCCCTAGTCAACAAGGTGCCGTAAGGTGTACACAATTTTTGCCTCCAAGAATACAAAAATCCAAAACTCAGGGCTAGAAAATTCAGGACTAGTTAGCGAGGTCTGGACCCCTGGACCATTTTTTCATAGTTGAGCACACTACCCACTCGTCCACTCCGTTGTTTGGTTGTTGATGGGTGAACTCATATAACTGTGTCCTAAAAATTACCATGGCACAAGGGCAAAATGCTTAATCACATCAGTATTAGCATGTTATTATTAGGCAGAACCTCAAACCAGGCAAAATTCATATTTGTCTGTTCGTCACCTGAAGGTATATCGCTGTTCTACGAACAAATGAAATTACTATGACACTAACTCCACTAGAGGAGACGAGAAACGGCATGAGGGCGATTTATGATACTTACTACTTGTGACTTATTGTTATGGTTCTATTATTACTATTATGTATTAATATGTACATGCATGCGTTTGATGAGCGTGTGTTCATGTAATGAAGGAGAGAACTAGCTGCCGCCTTGACGCAGCTCAGACGCAGATGAGACGCACGAGTTTGCATGACTGATGTACGCGTCTAGTATAAATTGCCATATTTCCTGTTTTCAAGGTATTCTGCTAACGTGCTTGCTCCTCCATAGCTCAAAAAAAACCAAACATTAAAGTACAAAAGCAGTACAAGCTAGTTACAGCTTAGTCTCGCCAGAAAAAGAGAGATGCCCAGGTGTAGTTTGATAAGACGATTCGATTCCTTCTATAGATGCAAGTAACCCCCTGTGTTTTTCAATTTTCTGAAAAACTCAGCAAAAATGATAATTTTCCGGAGTGAGGACATTTTCTGAGCCCAGACAATCACATGTGTGTAGTTAGCTCTACATTCAAAAACTGAACTTTGTCTCGTTCAACACTGTTAAATTGAATCTCTGGGACTTTTTTGTCTAAAATTATATACTGTACCTAACTCAGAACAAAGCAAACTCAACTCCCATTTAGAATTTACTCAAATTCCGGAAGAATTTCTTAGCTGAGCATCACGTTTCCTTGAAAGGTATGGGCACAACAGATCTACAGAGCCAGTTCTGTCGTGTTAAAGATGCCGGAATGCAGGCCCTGATGTACAGTTCACATCTGCCTGTAATAGGGTTATCCATGGGGTAGAAAGAGCACAAGAAATGAACAAGTCATCCATGAAATCTATGTAGCCCATATAAAATGAGCGAGTGCCACGCCTACGCTCACATTGTCAGCAACCAGTGACATTTTCACTGTAACTGCACTCTTCAAGTATACTCTATGAACCGTTCAGAGCAATCATATGTAATTACTGTTAAATAACAATGTTTCTCGGAAACACGCGATTTCCGATGTGATACATTACATTGCTCCAAATTACAACTTTCAATATGCCTATTTCCGGAACAGCAGAAATGGCCGGAAGGTCATAAAATCACGTACAATCACACGCAATCCAAAATAAATGGTCATTACGCAGGCATCTTATTCAACGGTAACCCGTTTCGGGGGGGGGGGGGGGGGGGGGGGGGGTAAGCAGGCGCTTCGTTGGAGCGATGGCTATGGAATTAGTATGCTGCAGCTGCAGCTACAATCCTCTCTGAAGCAGCAGCTACAATCCTCTCTTTTTTTTCTTAGTTTTTTTTTATTCTTTGGACGTCAATAGCCTAATTTTTTTGAGAGTGAAATGCCCTGACATCTCCACGGGGCTGAAGTAATGTTGCTCACTAAAAAATGTATGTTTTTTTTTATTCCTTGGACGTCAATAGCTTAATTTTTTTTTGAAAATGAAATGCCCCGACATCTGCGCGGGGCCGAAGTAGCATTTCTAACAAGAAAAAACATGTTAGTTTTTTCATTCTTTGGACGTCAATAGCTTAATTTTTTCGACAGTGAATTGCCTGGACGGGACCGCTGTAGCATTTCTCAAAAGTAGGAACAATGAAGTACTGAATGTCTCCATACGTAAGTACTACCGTACACGACTTTCAGAATGGCGTGAAATGAAATGTGCAGCGAAGGGTGAAAAAGCGCAGAAGACTGCATCACCGTGCGAGATGGCATTAAAAGAGACAGAGGCCGACGACAAGCTCAGAACGGCCCCATTCGAGCCGTGTTTTGAGGTAATCCCATTCAGTTTCTGTACTTAATGTGGTGTTCTGAGTAATGCAAAACGGAATATGGGAACACGTTAATTGAGTGCACTATGTCGCTGGACAATAGTGTCGCCGAAGTGGAGAGTGTTTGAACTTAACCTTCCCGTAGCACTTCCAAGTATAAGGAAAGTTCTTGTGTGTGGTCGTTGACATCCTCGCTAATTGCAACGAAAATTCATTTTGAACAATTGTACCCCTTAGGTTTTTTTAGCAAATGCGATAATTTTTATAAGACGCAAATTGAAGAAAAAGTCCAAGAGATGGGGGGGGGGGACATTTGATCTCACCAAAGCCAAGGTCCTACTCATCAAATCCCTTTGAAGCAATTCGTTTGAACTGTTCTTGAGAAACTGTTGATTTAGCTGCAGTTACGAGTATTTCTGAGAAAATAGGTGTAAGCCCATACGAATTCATGTCAAGAGCCATTAGCATCCATTATGGTAATAACTAGAAAGCTAAATGATGGGTAAGAGCCGTAGAATTATGAAGTACAGTAAAACGGAAATTTGACGCATTCAGAAGACAATTGGGGAAAAAGAGATAACGAATGAACTCAAAACAAATGCGATGAGTAATTTCAGGAAGTTGTCGATGGAAAACCACGCACTTATTGCAACGTATTGTGCCCAGGCGCCGACACTGTATACTTGATCAAACGACAACCTCAGAACCACAGGTGAACCTGTTTGTATTCTCTTATCTGATGAGGTCCTATGTTACTATGCACCTGAGGATGTAGGGTGGAAAGTACTATACTGTTTCTGAAGAACATATGTATGGATCAAATTGAGTGCGTGCAATTGGCTAAAAATGTGACGATGATCCAACAGTAGGTCCTATCTACATGAACCTTTAGTAAATTGGGACCGCGCGCACACGTTCACACGTATAGACAGGTTTAAACAGGTAGCAGGAAGATCAGCGTGCTATCAGTGAAAGGTGTGGATACGCAGACGATGAGAGCGGCACGCAGCGCGCCGTGCAGCGTATGCTTTGGGTCTTGTACTATTAGAGTTCTTCGTCGTAGAATGTTATGTGGAAGCTTAAGCTTTGATTTTCAAATCCAAGTCGCAAATACCCTCTTTGATAAAGCCAACTAGAGCACAATTCTTTTTCAATGCATATAAGCTTATTCACTCATTTGCTCCCTCTAACTTGCTCCACCTGAAGGGCCTCACAGGGTGGCGCATGATTACTGTCCCAAAATAAAAGACGCATAAAAGTCCTATAAATGAACCAATTCAGACAATCTCTTCAACAACTATTTGCTAGCATCTAGGAAACAAAAACCAACAGATCACCTAATGTGGCCTCCTTTGGCGCGGATGACAGTCTTCAGACGCTGACAATATGCGTCCACTGCGGCCTGCACGTGATCTTGCGAAATTTCGTTCCAGGCTTTCTCCAGAGACTTCCTCAAAGCCTGGACACTAGTGTGTTTCTTCTGACAAGCGTTCTGCTCCAGCTTCGCCCAGATTGAGAAGTCCAGGACATTCAGGTCACGCGAATTGGCCGGCCATTCGGAAGCGCGGATAAAGTCCGGCAGGTGGGCGAGGCACCTGTCTTGGGTTTACTTGGCCCGATGAGCAGGGGCTTCGTCTTGTTGCAAAACCCGGTGGCCATTCTCGTGGTGCTCTGTGGCCCATAGAACCGGTTGATTCTTCAATATTTCCAAGTACCCACTCTTGTCGATCCTGAGGGGTGGTAGTAAACCTATTGAAACTGTCAGTTAACGGTGAACGTTAACTAGCAGCTAACTACCAGCTTACGGGGTACTCCGAAAGAAGTAATGTAAGCTTTATTGGTTCAAACATGGTTCTTAGAGTATGGTACTTGAAAACTATGACGAAACGGGGACCATACTTGGAGGTAAACTCACAGTTCGAAATCGAACTGTGAGCTCACCGTCACGCTGAGCTTGCTGCCAGCATGAAACGACGAGGACACAGGGAGCAAAAGAGCGTGCGGCGCGCGAGACGCAGACGGCGATCTCATCGTTTCGCGAAAAAGTCCTCCAGGGGACTTTTGCTCATGGTTCGAGTTCATCGTTGTAGCCAGTCGAGCGTACACTGACTCCTTTTTGTTGAAGACGCATTTTCGGCTACACCCAGCTGATGGACGTTCCTACTGCCTCGATCACCATGACCTTCCGCCGGAGGTCATCGATGACTCTGATTTGACTCTGTGGCTGATTTTGACAGCTGAGCACTATACCTTCCCGGATTGAATCCCACATATTTTATGGGTGGGGAATTACGTTCTTAAGCTTAACACATCAAAGTTATGTTATATGGGCAGAGATTCACTGGCCGTTTGGGCTAATGGTCACAGTGACCGCCAGCACTGGAATCTATGGTTCAGTGGTATGTCAGCATACTACGAGGACATCGAGTACTCCATGTGTGATCGAAACCTTGAGGATTGGAAAGTTTTGCAGAGGCCTCATCATTCAAAGGCCACTGTTGTCAGTTAGCTCGTAGTTTGTTCATGGCTGGAAACAGGAGCTGACAGTTCACCGCCACCTTCTCCTCATCGTTTCGTCGTCGTTCCGAGAGGTTTACTACCACCCGAGGTCTTTTTCTACAAAAATGAGGGGGGCACGCCCGGTAGCTGAAACTCTAGCGAAAACCATCACTGATGCTGGATGCAAGTTGCGTGACACAATCTGGTATGCTGCATCGGCTTCCTTACTACTTCCTGCGTGTACTCTATCATTTTGCGGATTGTACACCTACTCAACTGTGAACAGTTTTTCATACGTGGAAACTGTCCTCATGTGGGTGTCAGCAACGGCCTTCTCCAGGAACGCGCGGCATTTTTTCTTTCAAGCAGTCCTTTGATTCTCAATGAGGCCATGCAACTTCAGCCGCTTGTAAGCTCCCATCCCAAGTCTCTCCTCAACCACTCTATGGAGAATTTGCCGTGAGATGCCCAGCTCAGCTGCCATCTTTCTCATGCTACGGCATGGATTTCTCTCCAAACGTCTCTTCACAATTTTTTTCATGCGACCAGTTGTTAGCTTGACAGGGCTGCCGGTTCTAAGAAGATCATCAGTCGTACCTCGTTTCAGCGTCCGGTGCGCCAGCTTGCTCACGTTGAGCCGACGACATATTTCCGAAAGTGTCAATCCTTTTCCATGCATCTCTAAAATTACGGAACGGTGTGATGACGGCTTTGCCATTTCTTGTAAAATAAGGCAAACCAAGATCATGTGGGGCAGATATGTACAAAATGACATGTCAAACATAACAATAACAAAAACAGGTTTGAGTCGATCAGTTGAATCAAATTCCGCGCTCGCGCAATGATGGGACAGTGATTATGCGCCACCGTGTAGTTGCATTATCATTTATGTACAACGACTTTCCTTCTCGGTCTTCTCACCGTTATTGAGATTCCGTGTGTTTTTCATTATTGGTTTTTACATATAGTAACGAGTTTTACCTGTTATTTTGCTTCTTGAGTGATGCCTTCTTTGTTCTTCCGAGATCGTTTGATGTAATGTTTTCATTCCACACCCTAGGATGTATGCAAATAAATAAACAAACAAATAAATAAATAGGGATGTAATATTCTGAATTTTCAGAAGCTGCTTCGCCCATTTCACCTACAAAATTGAGAAGAGAGAAAACGACTTCTATATGTGGAGAGACGGAAAGTGAGTACACTACTAAAGGCATCGTGCAAAGATTTTATTCTGGAATACCTACAAATGCTCTTTCAGATGTCGCACCTCTGATGTCGAATTCGAGATTCGATGTGAATTTGCATTTGCTCGTGCCGAGTTCCCAGCAGACGATGTCGTGTTCGCTAATGCCCGTCGAAAACAACTCTAATTTTAGTTTTAATAAAGGTCAGAGTTTGAAAATAAAGTATTGTGAAGCCCAATTGCCTTAAGCATTGTACTATAATTGTATGACACTTGTACTTAAGTAATATTACGGTAGTACTACTCTGAGTGAAAATCCAACACTAGCTATTAGTGGAACTAGTTTACTGGCTGCTCATTTCATTAGTGAACATTACAGTGTAGTACAAAAGAGTCCACTTGAAGGGTCTTTGTGGGCTATAGAGCGAACTAAAGGGAGGAGGTAGGAGTTCATATAGGGTGTTTGTTTCACGTTGGCATATACATTGTATGCGCTTTGACGCTACATACTTGACTGTATACTACAAAAATTCAGAAACTACTCAGAACCCCTGGAGCAAGCGGCAAACAAGGATTTCTCGAAAACAACTTGCAAAGAAGCTATGACGTACCATTTTGCAAGCTTTTGCTTTAAAAAAGTGTGCATTTAGTAAAAAGTTATCATCACTCTGAGAAAGTGGGTACCGACCAGCTTTTCATTTGTAACCATGATATTTTGCTAGGATTAGCTAAAGTAATCATTTTACCAGCTTTCCCCTAAAGCAACTAGTTTACCAGCTTCCCTGAAACCAACTATTTAGCAGCTCACTGATAACCTCCAGTTACAAAAGAGATGAAGGAATTCTTCGCACGTGCTAAGGTATTTTAGCGGTCGAATAGAATACGGAGCGGTAGTCGCGTCACAGTCATCCACATTGTGAGTTAGGTTTGAGAATATGTTCCGGTTCTCTAAACTTCTTCAGAACAGGTATCCGAAGGATTCGCAATGGTCAGTGAATTTATACCAACAAAAAGAAAAACTTGGTAAAGCTACTTCTCCGAAAGTTTTCAGTTAAATTTCTAGAATTTTTCTGTACTCCCAGGTTACAGATGACATTTTACTGTTCAAGACCTGTAAAGGGAGTATTCCGAATCGGGTAACAGTATTTAATTATTGATTGAAGGAGAACTATTCATTTTCAATCAGCCTGAATTGTTTCCTCAGTCTTCACTTCGAAGTATTAGGGTGGTAAGAAAGTATTGAGCCGCTTTAGACTTTTTTGTGCGTTATTTTATTACTCAGCACACAGTGGAATTTCCTCAACAATATAATAACCATAGTTGGTCTCCCACCTAATGGGCAGGTCAGCGGTCCCCTTCTCCCAGAACTGGGAAGACAGGGAGCCAGAGAAATAGTTGACCTCCCTTTCAACATGGTCAACTTTGGCGAATTCTTTCTTAGCTTTGAATGCCTTGAAGAAGCAAGATAAGTGGTAGTTGAAAGGAGCAACGTCAGGAGAAAAGGATGGGTGGGGAGCCGTGACCCAGCCCTGCTCCTCCAATTTTTCACTGGTCTTTTTGGCTAATTGGGGCCTAGCGTGGAGTAGGCGCACAAGAAACTCGTTTCGACCGTTTTTTTACAGCATCCGCGACTTCCTGGAGCTGATTGGCGTACGTGTTACCGGTGACCGTGTGGGTTTGCGGGAGCAGCTCGTAATAAAACATTCCTAGCGAATTCCAGGAATAGCAAAGGAATCACTTGTTTAGGTGGGGTGCGATTTGGCGGATCTTCTCCTCGACGGAGCGACATGGCACGATGCGTGTTAGAATCGTAGAGGACCCAGCTTTCATTTTCATTAATCAGGTGTTCCAGAAACTCCTTTCGGTGTGGGCAGAGCAGGAAAAACTGATTTTGGCTGCGAAGACCTCTTGTGGAATTGACGTCGTCATTAAAGTTAGGGAAGGCAATTTGGCTATATATGCCTATTATGGAGAAGCCCCGAGTTTGGTCTACACCTACCACATGGTAGGTCATGGGTACCGATCAACAATCGAAAGTTCTGGGACTTTCAAAAAAATCGGCTCAAGACTTTTATACCACCCTAATATTGAAGGTAAATGTCCTAACGAAGAACTACTCGAATCCCTATTCTATACATCAAATTAGATTTTCCTGCCTTGACATCTAATGTAGAAACGAGTTCATTCCAAATTTGCAGTTGCAGTGTTGAAACACTTTCTGAGATCGGCTAAGGGATTTGCGACTGCATAACGTAACGTACTAATGTGAGCAGTGGTCGAAGATCGCTCGCTTACAAAAAATCATGAAAATGGAGCGGCGTTCTGCACTTTATTGTTCTTTTACAAGTTGTAATCGAATCCATAAAACGTTCCTGTTCTAACGAGAACAATTTTTTACAAGCTTTTCATTTGCAACTATTTTGCAAGGAAATGGCGAAAAAAACGTTTTCTACCAGCCTACAAAAAAACTAATTTCTGATGCGATCCGAAACCAGTTTTTCAAAAGCTGGTTAAATGGATGTTGCAGAGGTTCTGAGTGTTAAGGGAAAACTAATCCGATGTCCCACCAATATGGATGTTTCTCTGCTCACTGCTATACTCAGATGTCACCACTACACGACTACACGTTGCTCAGCGATTGTGCATAGGCTGATTGGTTGCAATCCTATGTACATCTCATACCATTTTGTGAAGGGCACCAGGTCAGTGGTCTTCGGTGCGCACATTCTTGTTTTCATTACGGGAATCCAGAATACTTCGAGTGCACCCAGAAATCCAGAATGCTTCGAGCGTTCTTTGCCGTCACTACTGGTGCTTGAACCAGTATTGTAGTACACGCTATGGCAAAGTCGTTTCCGTTGTGGTCCTATCGTCGGTGTCTGTGGTCTCACCGTCGGTGTCTGACGCCCCCCCCCCCTCACCCCTGTCAGCATACCGTTATACCAAAAGCTATGCAACAAATACAGCTGATTTGTAAAAAGGCATCTTTTTTCCTCTTCTAACGCCAGGAATTTCGCCCACTCTCCAAGGAAGGGTCTCTCACAAATAGGTTGTCGCAACGGTTCTGCAGCCTTTCGTGTACTGTAGTTCCCTGCAGCTCACGCAAATCCTGCGTATGTGTGAGAATTTCTCAAGAACTATTTTTGAAGGTATTTCTTTCTATCTCTACCGTCGATGACTAAATGCCAAGCTGGGCTAGGATTCATGAACACATAACCAGCAGAAACAATGCCATCAAACCAAGGCCCGAAGTAAAGTGCCATGGCTGCCTGCTCGCCACATTTGAGGCGATTATTACATCGGGACGACCTCCCCACATTGTGGGATGGGACATCTGAGCCTACGGACTCAGGCATGTCAATTTTCGCCCCACAGCACAGAACAAACAAGAACGAGTACGACTTGTCAGAAGCACAGAGATCGTTCTAGCTTGTTACTCAGAGCACTAGTTCTAGCCTGTTTGTCGCAATGGTTCATAACTGTCTCACACGCTAAAACAGCCCCAGCAGTGATGTGAGAATACGTGAAACACGTGCATTTGATCACTTTTCATGTACGTCCCCATACTCCTCTCCTCTCCAACGCGAAGCGCGATCATCGCTCTGAAGGCAATGTGCGATGATCACACTGGACACTTTACTACGGGCCCACCCTTCACGTCCTACATCTCTCAGCATTACGCAAAAGAGTTCTGCTTCGTTACTTCTCCAAGAATCCCAGTGCTGTACATGTCACGGTGCGCAAGGTCTGAAATTTACAGTGATCACTCTGTGCTGCGTTTTGTAGATCAGAATATACTGGAGTTGCACTTGTAATATCTCGGGTAAGACTGAATCTCGGACAGCACCTCCGTTGCAGAATTTTTGGGTTTATGTCTGATGATCAAGAACACTCAAAAGCTCAGAAGCGAAGATAATTGTGTGTGCTGCCTTTAAATCGACAGAATCTTTGCATGCGGGCTGCCTTTAAATCGACAGAATCTTTGCAAAGTATAATATATGGGATCAGAAAGGAGAACTTTTCTGGTAAATGTCCTGCTCTGTGGTATAACTTCCGATGTTGTTGAAAAATAAATAGTGTATTCGGAGAGATAATGCACTGCACCTGCAGATAGTGCAGATAATCCGCCCCAGTCGAACTCCGCGGTGCGGCATTAGAGGTCGATCATTTGCTGCGGTCGAGGATAGCTGAATGGCCGACAGAGTTCGAATGGAGCGCGCTGTGTAGTGCATAGTTCAGTTGAGCAGATTGTACATGCACAGATACGATGATTATCTTGAACAATTTGCAACAGATTGCTCCGGACACTTACAACCTGCACGCGTAGCGTCAGACCGTTTTGCCTTTGAACTTGAGAAGAAACAGCCAAAATGGTTGAAAGGGTGCTTCAACTCACTCTGACAAATTATTGTCACCTTAGGATAAAGAAGACCACTTCATCCTGGGAAAGAACCTGGAACAGCGGCTTTCTATACACCGTCTTGTCTGGGCCCGACGCGAGTGGGTGGTAAGTATGCGTCTGATAATCGCGACAAATTTTCAACTTTCGTGTGCATTAGAAAGTGGTGTTGGAGTTCACACCTTGCAGCTGATTACTACTTCGAAACCTCTTCTTCTTCAGCGTTCTTCTTCAGCAGCTTGGTAGCTGTGCAAGCGTTGCTGCTCCATCGACGCTTCTTTATCCTGTCGTGATCCCGATCGGATTGGATCTCTGCTAGCCTGAGGTCAGCGTGTAGAGTGTCTCAATACCCTTTTTTCACTACATTTAAGTAGCCAGCCTAGGACATTTAGGAGGAAGCCTATTCCGCAGACTTTGTCCCAGTCATAACGGAGAACATAGTCGTACCATGACGGGCGAGCTTTACGGAGAATGTCGGCTTGTCTGAACAACGCCAAATGGCTGCAATATGTCTTGAGTGCAAATGTGATACCTCCACTTAATATCGCAATAAAAATAAACTCGCTAAATAGACTTCTCTCAAGAGTCGTCTTCAAATAATATTGCGTCAAATGGTCTGCCCACTGCCCAACGGGAATCCTGCCTGCGTCAAACCTAGATTAATTAGGTTTCTTTCAAGTAACTTACTGAAAATTAGGTCAAGCACTTTCTCGGTACTATGTACCTAGCTAATTGTCAGGATAACAAGAAAAGGAGCGTACAAACAAGTTTTGAATGGGATTTTCTCCCACGGGGGTATTGCCGATCTTTCGTATTCCTGTGATTACTATAGCCGTTGACAAGATACAAATGTCGAGAGCAAAGATATCCAGATACAAATGTCGTACAGGGATTGAATTTAGCATTATCATCTCCCTGTAGTCCTCATTTACTATGCCCGTAAGCTCGTGTATTCTGCCGATATTTTTTAGAGAAGTCTCCTTGGGAACTACTGAGGGGCGCAAAGGGGACTACAATTCCGGTCTATTTCAAGCTCCGAAACTGGATTAGTGTGAAAATTGAATGTTTACCCTCCTCTAGATCTCTACTTCCTAGTTCGTTACGTTTATGTACATATTGCTATAGAATTGTCGTCGTGAAATTCAGCTATGTCAGATATGTCGATCAAATACAGGATTTTCAACAAGCAGAGAGGATCAACGACGTCTTGAATATTACTCTCCGTAGAATCGAAATAAGCGGAAGCGATACACTCAGAGGAGTGGGAACTACGGAAAGAGAGCTCTTCCAGACTAGAGATTAACGGTTTGTGATCTCTTAATCATCATCCCTTGACTTTCTGCTATGACTATGCTTTTCAACTTTCACAGAGAGTCATATCGTCGCTACAAGGTGAAAATGACGTTTTCTTCGCTCATCATCTCAGACAGAGGTCGAAACTTCCCTTTAGGCCTGAACACTTCTCCACCAAGGATGGGCCAGCAAAATCTCCAAAATTATCTTATAAAATAGGTTAAAGTTCCTCAGCAGCTCGTCCTTCACTCTTCATTTTATTGTGCTCTAACATCCACTTCCAACTGCTTGAATTTAGGATTAATTTCTCAAATACTGCAATATGGAATCCTGGCCGTTCGGCTACCTTGTTCTGCAGAGAAAACGGTGAATTTTGACACACTCCTATTCTCCAGTTTGCGTCGCCAGTGGGAGCCAGTTCACCACCGTGAGCGAAATCATCTGAAGCGCTCACAAATATAATCCCAACGTAATGACAATTTCGGAAATTTCGTACATTCGGCGCAATTCAAAGGTGGCAAGAGTGTGTAGTGCTGGGTTACTACAGGTTTGCCTCACGCCAAACATGACAAAGAATAAGACTACGTGTCGAATAAACCAGTGGTTCTGCACTTATGCTCAATACATGAGATTGGTACAATTTCCGAAATCGTCAATATTTGCTAATAAAAAAAACAATGAAAATAAGCTGATGCAATAACTTTATCTGTTCTATATAGTAATTTCAAAAATTTGGCGACCCATTCTCGGTAGGGGGGAGGGGGTTACTCCCTCAACGCGTTCGCCACTTCTTGCTAGCAATACATGCTGCTAGTGCTACACATCCACACACAGTGCTATATTGTGCTAATGCTTACTTCCGACTTGTCTACCCGCAGTAGCAGAATACAGGAAGAAAAGGGCACAAGTTCCAATATAAGCAGTAATTCAGTAGCTGCAAGGCGACGGCAACATATTATGAGTAATTTACGATACGATTGTACTTCTGCTGATATGTTTGACGAATGCAACATAATAGAGCAGTGCAATACCTTTATATGTATTTCCTTCATAAGTAGGGCCCCATGTTCTTTGAGAAATTCCCGTTAGGCAGGAGAGATGGGGGAGGGGAGGGGAAGAGGAGGGAGGAGGGGGTTACTTGAGAGGATCGTTTCGGATAAAGATATTCAGGAGCGGAAGGACTCATCACGTAGAGGCAGCAAACCAAGCATAACTTTGAAAATATTCGGTATGGAATAGTGCTTGACCTTGTGTGACGCAGTGTTTTCACAGAGACGAAGGAGGTTCAAACTCGCTATCTAGTGAAATCCCATTCTGAGGGTTCGATCCCCGCTCTTACATTTCTTCTTGCACAATGTGGGCTCTTTTTCCAACAAGAGTGAATAGAAGTAAGAAAAGGGAGAAATTAAAAAAAAAGATGAAATAGGGCGCTCAATTATGTATTGTGAAGTAAGCACAATTGGCTACTCAAAAGGCGTTAGGACCCACTGCGTTTTATAGAAGTTGGAAGAGTTCGAAAGAATTTAGCGCCGCCCACGGAGGACATATTCACTTACCAGAGACCAGTTTTTGCCAGAACCGCATGTAGAGTTGTTGGGTTCGTTTCAGTTGCAGGACATTAATGCTGAATTACCTGCATGTGTCTAGCAAACTGTAGTTGAGCATCCAAAACTTGAAATATTCAGAGAACATTTCCTCATATACCTTCTCTCAAATGGTTGCATAGTAAGACGTTCACAATGTAATAAATGAATAAAAAATCGAACATATCGTAACATGGTTTTTTTATTGATGTGTTGAGATCAGCTCCGACAATGTTCAGGATTTTACATTCTAGGCTCTCGTATTTTTCTGAAGTTCGATGAGAAATTTTCTTCATTCATGTTCCTCGATTAGAAATTTCCCATCATAATAGAGCCAATGAACTTCACATCGTGAGACATGCCGTTTAAAACAGCGATTTGATTCTCTCCTAAAAACGTTTATGACACTCGAAGGGAAAACAACTCACGTGACAGCAAAAGAACTGGATACCTCGAAATTGATGAGGCAAAATCAAACATTAGCAGACATTTCGGAAATTGCTCTTCTTTACCAGTTGGGCAGACGAATTGTTCTTGAAATCAAATACATGGTTTGATTTTTCGAGAGTTTTTTGGTTATATATTATTTTGCAACTTAGATGGAAAGGGGATGCACCTATGAAGTGGGATTGCATTAAAGAGTTGAAGTTAAGAAGTGGTTAGAGACACACATCAAATTTTACCTTCAAAGAAAACTTGAGAGCTGGGTCCGCACAAATTCATCGTTTTTGGTCCGGTTTAACATCGCCCGCAAATGTTTGGAAAAAGTGAAAAAAAATCTGAAGTGACGACCCTAAAGACTATGGAAGAACAGGCATAGCAGGAGCATAGGCGAAACGACACAACCAGTTTGCGAATTTTTCAAACTCAGCACCCAAGAAGTTATCGTCTCGAACATTCCGCCAATTTCCATGGATTTAGGGAAAGTAGAACTCATATCTGATGATGAAATGGCCCGAAAAGCGCAAGAAAGGATATGGAGCGTTATACCCGGAGTGGCCGGCTCGGTCGAGCTCTGTGATTGACCAGGTGGATGAGTTGACCAATCGCAGAACCGGACGACACCGCCCTTCCCAGGTATAACGCTCCACAGTGGCGAGAAATCCACGGAAGCGGGTGCAGCCTTCCATGTGCATGGCTTCGCCTCCCTTGACTTTAGTGGGTCCCGCAACGCGGACGCCAAGGGCGCATGTGCAAGTGACCGAGCCTCCGTAAACTGGCGCGGACGGACACCAAAATGGAACGCTGACTTCAGCGTCCACGGCAATATCTCCGCATGAAGGTGGCAATGTTTCATGTTTTGATTACTGTCATAATCCTCTACTAAATGTTAAGTATCTCTGATCTAACCTAGCAAGTTTCGCTAAACCTAAAGAAGGCATTGTCACTTGGCCGCACTCACCTCTAGCGCATTTGCAAGCGCCAGTGGCGGACGCAGAAAGTGAGCGTGGGAAAAAAACTGGGGTCTCCGCCGTTTTGGGGACCCAGACGGAAAATAAAATTA
>KN726765.1:0-16220 GCA_000816745.1 Ancylostoma duodenale
CACGAAAAATCCAACTATAGTTGTCATTGAAGCTGGGTGTATTTGGCTTGATGTATTGTTCGCCGATTGTCAATTTATAATATTCTCGTTTAACCTTTCGGATTACATAGCCAAAATTTGAACAAGCCACTTCTGACCCAAAAATGGATGCTGCATTTGGACAGACTGGCAATGTGGTAAAAACTGAGAATAGATTCAGGAGGAATCGTGATGACGTTGTCAAAAACGCCTAATTGATGAGATCTGCTATCAATAAAATAAGAAAATATAGAAAAGCAGTTATACAGCATAGGAACTCAAGGTGATTCTCAGAAGCACCAATTCTATTATTTGAAGTGGTTCCTCGTAAACAACAGAGCCTGCACAATAAAAATTTAATGGTAGAAATAGTTTGTGGTCTAGCAATCAATGAATGTGTTAGTGTTAATTCCACGTCTAGGTACATCTACCACTCGTGCGCAGCGTTGGGTTTCTGTGCGCTTTTGAACCTGGCAGTAAAGAAGTGTAGTTTGTACGGAACATGGAAGTACCTAAGAGTTTTAACAGCTACCTTAGATCAACGATGTATTGGTTTTTTTTCTAGTTTTGAAACCTGTAGTTTTTGTGTATTATCCAACCGCGGCTTGAAGCGGACGCGTTGGTAGGTGTCCGGTAATCGAGTACGCAAAGGAGCCCTGTCAACAACAGTGACCGGAAGTTCCTTCACTGAAGTCGGTACTTCAAGTTAGACCTGTGCTTCGTAGAGCAGCACTCACGGAAATCATCGCTTCAGAGATTTCGCCATATTCCAAGGTGTTAAGGGACGTAGAACTCATACATAATTTAATAATGAGGCAAAACGCACGAGAAATCCGGCAAGACGGGGCGCTGCTTCCCTTGCGCCTGAGCGCGCGGCCCTTGACTTTCGTGAATCCCGCGACATGCATGTTTCGTTGAATTCATGATTCAGAGCTGTTCTGACATCTTGCTTTTTTTCTTAGTAATCTGTTTGTACGCTGCTGCGTTTTACCCAATGCGCACTTCAACTATATCAGTGCAAAAGGCGCAAAACAAACGAAATGAACTCTTTTTCGAGAAGATAGTTGGCTAGAACAGAGGATGTTATCGGTTCTCCCATACCTCTCCTTATTCCAGGGGTCGCGCTGCGATCCATTCCACCTCAAGGTCATGAATTGGAGTGCTGAAAAATGGAGATTCCACGTTTTTGAGGAGGCTAAGTCCCATAAATGTGTTCGGCGCTTTCAAACGCCCTATTTGCATCAAACTCTCAACATCAAGATTTTGCCTCGGTGCTCTGCTTGAATTACAAATTTGCTTGTCCTTTGTGCGGATGCACTTAGTTGTCATTGTTCAAAGGTGAGATGTTGAATGATCACTTGCTGCTGGCATATTTTCTAACTTTATAACCTTCTTGCTAATGGAAAAACCTCATACTCAGTGGAAGATTTACTCTTTTCTGAATTTTGAGTGTGAATCGCGAAATTCGTCTCCCAGAAACCTTCTGAAGAAGTAACTGCATGGCATCGTGAAGAAAACTAAAAATGCAACAGTATTCTACTTCATTTATTCAGCTGAACCTGCCTGTCCATAATTTCCTATTCAAATGATCGGAAATGTACCTTCAAATGCGGCTTGTGCGTCGCCCAATAATTGCGAAACTTTTTCGTTTTTCGATGCGGTTGTATTTGCTGATGCTGTTGCATGTTCTACTGTTTCTCACGTTCCATTATTTTCTATCTGTTTTTGATTGTATTTGCGCGTGCCAAACTCTATGTTTCCAGCTGGATGTGGCTCGATGACGCTGTCTTTTCATTTACTTTTTTCGCGCATTGTCTGAAGCTTATTTACTAGATTAGCCGAAAAGTCTTGTTGGAATTTTTGGCCTATTGTTGTTTTCGTCATAATTTTACCCAACCACTTTCTTGACCAGTCATCTAATAGATATACAGGGTGACGCATAATTACTACCCTAAATTTAAAAAAAAACGTATAAAAGACGTACAAACGGATCAGTTCAGACCATCTCTTCAACAATTATTTGTTAATATACGGGAACACAAACCAAGAGATCATTCAATGTGGCCTTCTTTGGCGCGGATGACAGCCTTCAGACGCTTAGGATCTGCCTCCACCGTGGCCCGCGCGTGATCTTGCGGGATTTCTTTCCAGGCTTGCTCCAGAGACTTCCTCAAAGCCGCGTGGGAGCAGGTGATTCTTAGTATACGTTTACGATCTAGTATACGTTTTTTTACCTTGACGTAATTTTCCACAATAACGAGAGGTTCGCCCGGTCACCGACACTCCGGCGAAAACCATCACAGGTGCCGGATGGGAGTTACGTGATACACTTCGACCTGCTTCATCGGCTTCCCTAGTACTACCTCCACACATCCTATTATTCTTGGGATTGTACACCTGTTCAACTACGAGTAGTTTCTCAGCAGTAAAAACCGTCCTCATGTGGGTGTCACCGGCAGCCCTCTCGAGGAACGTGCTCCTTTTTCCCCTCTGGCAGCTCCTCGTTGAGGCGATGCAGCTTTCACAGGAGTGACCATGCACTATTCACTAGATACGTCACTGTTTTTATTCCTCGAGAAATTCGGTTTCTATGAGTTAAATTTAAAGCCCTCAGTTTTACATTACTTATTTTGGAAGATTGTTTTGGCAAGTAAGCCCTAACAAGATAAATCTCATTATGATCAGAGTACAAGGTCAGGAGAATAGGAATTACAAGAAACAGCGTCTCAACCCAGCTTCGTTTGCACATACTAGGTCTCTTTATCGGAAAGAGTGGTGGAGTTGGCGTGTAAGACGGGTGGGGCAGTGCAGGATTTTCCATTTTCCCATTCATCCCTGACTGTTCCCGCTTACAAATCACACATCTTTTCCCACCAATTTTTTAGATAAAGAGAACTCTTGAAAATTCGGGGAAAGATTTTTCAGCCAATCTAATACTAAGTATACGCATTGGACAAAACGCAGCTGCCCTCTAGCAGGCCACTGTAAAAACAAGGAATCAATACTACCCAAAATCATGGTTACAAATAGAATTTGAGCACCGCACAGAATGAATTCGGATAAGTGCACGGAGATACCAGAAACGTCAAGGGCCGCTCAATCCGCTCTCGACGTTTCTGGGTCCTTCCACGCACTTGGGGCCATATCATCGACCTATCATCGATCGGGGCCGGTATCCTCGCGTTCCCGACACTTTTAAGAAACTTCAAACCCATGTGCCACAAGTGGACTCCTACGCTTGGGTCCCCACACTTTAAGACCACAGCGCACCCTTCGTCCATCAGCGAACCCGTAACCTGGAGTTTTCTTGACCTTCAGGCCACAGCAGACCCAACGTCCATGGTGGACCCGTATCCTTACGTTTCTCACACCTGGGCCACGGTGGATCCCTCCTCCATCCGTGAACCCGTGCCCTTGCGTCTCCATTCTTCTAAGCTACGGGGGACCTCTCCTCCTTCCACGAACCCATACCCAGGAATACCCTTAGCTTTTAGGCCTCAGCAGACCCATCGCGCATCGGTGAGCTCGTATTTTTATTCTGCATTCAAGTGACTGGGAGGTACAAGAAAGGCGGCTCGGAGTCGTCTCCAACAAATAAGCTCTATCGTCCACTCCCGGGAAGCCCAGCTAAATTCCCGATGAAATCTTACCCCAACTCCCCACGGGGGAATAGAGCCCAGCAAGCTATTTCCTGTGGGGTTACATCTTTCCTCAAGCTACACACAGCAGTAATAGAGAGTGTCTCCCTGATCTCGGTAGAGTCACTGGTACGGCTGCGCCAGTGAAGACGAGGTCCGAGAGGTTATCTAGGCTGCCTAAAACCAGAAGGACTATGCTGACGGTTTGTACCTTCAACGCATGCACGCTTGCATCGGAGGCTTCCATCGAGGATCTGATTATGCAGACCAGGAAAATTAGGTACGCCGTCATAGAGCTGGCTGAGACGAGGAGACACTGGCCACTGAACGCCACCTTCGACACTGGAGAAGAACTGTTCGTTGGAACCTGCGACAGTAGAGGAGTTGGCGGAGTCGGTGTCCTCGTCAACGCGACTTTGGTCATGAACATCGATTCGTTCGAACAAATATTAGGTTGTCGAAAAAGTTTCCCGCCTCTTTTTTCTTTTCAATTCAAATTTATTTTTTTTCAAAACAATCAACTAACAAATATATGAACCTTCATTATTGAAAAACATATTGCCATTTACAGGGTAGCTTGCATAGAAATCTCGGGGTTTTGAGACAAAGAACATGGTAAGCCACTTTCTGAGTTGGTCCACATTATCAAACTTTCTCCTTTGCATTTGGTTGGACAACGATAGGAACAGATGGACTCCATTGGCGCCAAG
This sequence comes from Ancylostoma duodenale, assembly GCA_000816745.1. Classification (NCBI taxonomy): domain Eukaryota; kingdom Metazoa; phylum Nematoda; class Chromadorea; order Rhabditida; family Ancylostomatidae; genus Ancylostoma; species Ancylostoma duodenale. The sequence continues at coordinate 4,367 of KN726765.1, forward strand.
TCCGGTGAGTACGGTGGGTGGGCCAGAACGTGCCGTCCCAAGCATTGAAGCTTTTGCTGGGTCTCCTTCGCAACGTGTGGCCGAGCGTTGTCGTGGAGAAAGTAAACCTGTTTCCCACGTAAAGCCGCAGCCACGCGATCCAACTGCCTACAGTAGAGTCCGGCTGTGAGAGTGGAATTCGGCGGTAGGAGTTCCCAATGAACAATCCCCTCGCAATTCCACCAAACGCTAAGCATTGCCTTCTGAGGGTGGAGTTCTTCTTCGCCGAATCCCAGGATCTCCACGTCCGAGCCAACGGCGCCTCCGCGTGTCGTTTACGTAGACCACCCACTTCTCGTCACCGATGACCAGGTGGACGAGCCAGGCGAAGGTTCGTCGAAGTGTCAAAAAGTTGATGCACGCATCCCTCCGCACTTGAAGCTGGGGCCCACTCAGGTCATGAGGTAACGCCAAACTTCCATGTTCCTCTGTCAGCTCACATGTGTCACGCCGCGGGTCCTCTTCAACTAGCTCCAGAAGGTGCTCGTCATCCACTTCGGTTGGCCTACCAGACCTTCCTATGTCACTCAAGTCGAACTCGCCGTTTTCGAATTTGCGGAACCAAACTTTAAGCCGTATCGTAAGAGACAGTGGAAGCGCCCATTGCATCACATACAGTAGCGGCCAAAATTATATAGCCTTCTGAATATTCTTCCATACCTTTGGGTGGATTAAAGCTTTGCATGGAAAGAAACGAAAGCACGATTTTGTGATATGGACTTGTGGGTGCACCATGACTAACTTAACTATGTAACCAAGCAAGAGTGAGCTAACTGGACGGAAATTCTTACACTGGTTTACTGCTAAAATGAACTCAAGTCTGCTTCGTATGATTTGATCAGTGATCTGAAGGCACATGTTTCCATCCAAATATGAGTCAAATCTATTACAAGGAGTCCAATTCTTGCTAAAATACACACCACAAAATCCCTTTTATGATCTTTTGTTGGTGTCGCAAAATTCCAGATGCTGACCTTTGTGAATCACTGTTTTGCTTAAAGGAAACTAGCTGACAAAGTAGTACGATGTCATTCTGTTTCTATTACACGTGAGTGTCTACAGCACTCGTAAAAATATGAGCTTCGATGCTTTACTCTAAATGAAGTGATGAGCGAAATGAAGGAGGCTACAAAAGGCTATATAATTTTGGCAGGTACTGTATGTTCTTCGTTGCATCGTTTGCATTACTGTGTTTTCTGAACTCGTAAAGCAGAAGCAGTCGAGCTTGCTTGGAGTCGAGAATGATTTCTCCCGCCATATCCGCAACAAAATGCAAAGGCAAATTAGATGTAGGTAGACTATCGACCAACCTTCATGGATGGAATGATTAAAGTCAATCCCAAGATAAGATGTAACATGCAAAAGCAAGTGGCGGGAAACTTTTCCGACAACCTATCAGCAACCTGAATCGGACGTTTGCGATTGTGAAGATGTGAATCAATGCCGGCCATGACAATCTTCGTCTCATATGCTCCCACATCCAGCTATGACGAAGAGGAGATGGGGGCCTTTTGTATGGACTTGGAGAAGTTGTACAGGGAAGACCACACATTCTACAAGGTCATCGTTGGCGACTTCAACCCAAAGATTGGCCCAAGGAGAACGTCTGAGGAACTTCATATCGGTACTCACGGCCAGCAGTGGAACGAACAGGGAGAGAGGCTGTCTAGGTTCATCATGACGACGAAGATTAATCATGGTAACTCATAATTTCAGAAGCCAACCTCCCTTCGATGGACGTGGGAGTCACCCTGTGAAGAGAACCATAACGAGATTGACCACATCATCGTCAATCAAAGGTTCTGCCTGACTGACATCGGTGTTGTTTCGAAGTTCTACACCGGATCAGACCATCGCCTCCTTCGTGCAAGATTCTTCTTCTCATGCAAAGGAGAGAAAACCGCGAAGTTTAGGAGGAGGAGTCCCAAATCCGTCATCGATTGGGATCTCTTCACTTCGCTAGCCGGCCTTTGGGAAAGATGCGATTGTCGACAACATCGACGACGACTACGATCGGCTTGTTCAGCATCTCTGCGACAGCTCAAACACCGCCGAGGGTTCAAGAGCCACCAAGAGACGGCTGTCTTACGAGACCCTCGAGCTTATATGCCAGCGTGGAGCCGCGAGAGCCGCAGACAACTGTCAGCTAACGTCCGCGCTCGCAAAACGGTGCAGAGAAGCGATAGCAGAAGACCCCAAGGAGAGACGAGCAGCGGTGTTGGCCGAAGCCACGGAGGCAGGGAAAAGCATTCGCAGCGCCCGCCGAGACTTCGCGAATCGCAAGACCAAGATGTCAGCCCTCCGGCGCTCGGATGGAACAAATTCGTCATCAAGAAGGATAATGAAGAGTGTCATATACGAATTCTACCCGGATCTCTGCGATAGCCACGTCCACCTCCCTCAATATCATCTTAGGGAGGATGGGTATGATGTCCCATCGGTTCTCCCTTCCGAAGTCTGACATGCCATCAAGTCTATGAAGAATCGTACAGCACGGGGCCCCAACAGGATTCGACCGGAACATCTGAAGAACCTACCTTCAGTTCTTATCACCACTTTGGATAGGCTTTTCACGCGGTTCCTGTCAGAGTGCAAGTTACCTAAACAATGGAAGACCAGCAGGACCGTGGTGTTGTACAAGAAGGAAAACCCACACGACCCATATCCTGGCGTCCCTCACACCAGTGGGTCACGATGGGCCCTTTCTCCATCGGTGGACCCATATACTGGCGTTCTCACACTATTGGGCCACGGCGGACCCTGTCTCCGTCGTTGGACCCGTATCCTTGCACCCCTCCACACCACTGGACCACGGTGGGCCCTTTCTCCATCGGTGGACTCGCATCCTGGCGTCCCCCCCCCCCACCACGAGGCCACGCCGGGCCCTTTCTCTATCTGTGGACCCATATCCTAGCGTTCTCCACGTTATTGAGGCAGAGTGAACCGATCCTATAATGGTGAACCTGTATGCTGGTGCTCTCCACACTATTGGGCCACAATGGGCTTCTCAGCCTGGTCAACGGTCAACCCTCATTCTGGTGTTTTTCCTCACAGTTAGGCAAAAGCGGACCTGGTCTCCATCGGCGAAGCCGTACCCTAGCGTTTTCACCACTTTCGAGTCAAGGCACACTGTTTTCTATAGGAGCACCCGTGCCCTTTGTAATTCTCGAGAGTAATGGTAAAGGCTTGGGAGTTATTCAGAAAAAAAGAAAAAAAAGTATTTGTTGATTTTGATCAACTATTTGTTGAATGGTTACACAATGTCATGCCTTGATATACTGAGGCTTTTACTCTATATGTTAGTGCGAAAGTGACTACACAATTGCTGCGAGGTCCCAGCAGGGGATGCGGCAGTAACGTCCATCGAAACGAACGTGTCTGAGTCCCTAGAAATCGGCCATTTCGCCCCACAGTCTGCGCCTCAAGATTGCGGTGTCTATGAGTGCCGCCCCGTATCTCTAGCCGCTCTAGCCCCCTTACGGCGCTTTGTTCAATGGTTTTGTATTTCACCGAGGCAATGTCCGCACCAAGTTGTTTAAAGTGGCCAGGTGAAGTTCGACAGCACACATTCAATAATAAGCGAAAAAGTATAGACCGTTTATGCCAGACCACTTATTCGGTCTGTCGTGAGTAGCCTAAGGGTGCATTTCCGGAAACTAGGTATTCTCCCTAGCAATGCATCCCTGGGTAGCCTGACTACGGTTTTCCTCAACGACAATGGTTTACGGTGCACTGCCAACCAGGTAAAACAGCGGCCTTGAGCTTTGGTGGTGGGTAGATACCATGAGACTAATTGAACAACGATTAATCTTCCAATTTGAGTGTGCTTACTGGCTATTGTGGAAGGATACAGGGAGAACCACCAAAAGGATAATATGTATATATGAGAGTTAGTAACCGATCCATCTGTGGGTTAGTTTACCACAAACGCATGGAACATTAAAATATTGGGTTGGGGAATGAGTTCGTTCGGTTTTTTATGAGCATAGAAACCACTACTTTCCACGAACAATGACAATCACCCTTTCTTTCGAAGTCGAGCATACCCAACGTGACCGATCACCTCTTATCAAGCATCTTGGGGTTTTGCACGGAATGCATTAGCTAAACTTACACATTGTTGAGAGTTAGCATCAGTAGTGATTATTCCTTACATCCAAAGCAACCTTAGCGGATGATCGCCTTTTTGTCCCACAAACTGGCCATCCAGAATGAAAAGCAACTTCAAAGCCAAATTTTCTCTGTCTGAATAGGTATACCACTTCTATGCTGTCCTTCCAGAAGTGAAGGTTTCTCTCCAAGTGTCTTTGATATTTCTAGCCAAGCCACATTTGATCCACGATTGAAGTCGAACAGTAGTCGGTCGCGGAGAGGTTCAATTTTGTTGACTTGGGTGGTCACAATCTATGCTGTAGAAAAGAAGGAAAAGCGAGAATTAAAAGATGTGGTTGCATAGGTTGCAAAGGGCAAATTATGTGCTACAAAATGGACTATGACGGCTACTGAAGGAGGTCCAAATCATCGTGAAAAAAGCAAGTTGGAAAAAACCAAACAAAGTTATTCCCCAACCCAATATGAGAATATCTAACTGCGTGTCGAATAACCAAAGCAAGCGCTTCATCTAGGTCCAGGGCTTCCGAGACCAAAGTTCCCTGGGATGATTTCCATAAGATTGTAACACTTTGAAAACTTCCTAAATGAAAAAGAATTCTTAATGACCATCAAGCTGCATGGTAGTTTGTAGAACCACTTAGCAGATCGAATGAAAAAATTTCTCCGTGAATGCATTTGAGAGCTCTCACTAAAGTGGTGAAAGTGGATACAAAACCCTCCTAAACGGCCATGGGAAGGTTTAAAAACCTAATATTTTGGAGGTTTAGTCTGGTAAATCATGAATAATCCTTCTATAAGATAGGCTTCGAAGTTTAGTATTCTTAAACGGTTCATATAGTTAGGCAAGGCCTGAGGATGTTCAGGATTGGGAAAAGAACGGTAAAACAGCATCTTGGTGGACTGTTTCTGGACTTTTTTGATCGCTTCAACATGTTTTTTCACATGCTGGTTCCAAACTTGACATGAATATTCAAGATGCGGTAGCACATAGCTCTTGGAAAGCATTAAATGCTGGTGCTACGGAAAATCACATACAGTGCAGCAAATGCACGCCGATTCACAATTTGTATATGCGAGTCTGGTTTCAAAGTGTTTTGAATGACAACATCTAAATCTGTAACAGCAGGCTTAGTCTTCAGAACAACGCCACTATGACAGAATTCCGTAGGAGCATCATTCCCAATGTGCAAAACGTCCGTTTTAGCAATATTTACACTTACGTCCCATTTTTTCCCCACGTTATCATATTGTCAATGGACTTCTGCAAAGCTGCTTTAACCAACCCCATAGTTTTGTCATCGTATATCCCCTAAACCTTAATATCGTCTGCATACATGACAACGTGAATTCAGGATGAGTTTTAAGGATTCGAGGCAACTCCACCGTGTACACGACAAACAAGAGAGGGGACAACACGCCTCTCTGCGGGAGACCACTGGTGCATTTGTGTTTTTCCGAATGGTTTTTGTTTAACTTGACAGTAAAGAACCGGTTGTCAAGATAAAATCTGAATCATTCTAACGAGGATTCTCTTACACCTATGCTTTCTATTTTCAGTAGTAGTTTGTTGTGATTTATCCGGTCAAACACTTTGGAAAGATCAAAATAAATGATGTCAATTCCCCGCCTGCAGCTTACTGCTTTCATCCAGTCATGCATGCATTCAACCAGTTGTGTAACTGTTGAAGCTCCCTCGACGAAACCATGTTGCTCAATAGGTACAACGTGGAAACGTTTCAACCAAGTCGAGAGCTTGTCTCTTCTGATTTTTTTCAAGTACCTTACATGACGTAGGCTAAGATGCTTATAGGTCGAAATTCAGTAACTGACGTAGCCTTACTCTTCTCTGGGATAGCCGCTCTAGATGCCTCTTTCCAAATGTTTGAAACTTCACCACAATGGATACTAATATTAAAAATATGAGCGAGGGACACGTATGAAGAATCCGCATGACGTTTAAGTAAGATTTGAGGTAATACATCGAAACATTCTGTCGAAGAGGGTTTAAGACGTTTAAGGTAATATATTACATCTGATGAACAGAAGTAAGGTAGTTTAAAGCAGTGTGGAATGAAAAAAGGAAGCTAGGGAATAGCGATTCATTCGAGTGAGCGAAAGTGCTCGCAAAAAATTTTGCAGGTGCTATTGCTTTATCTGAATCAGTAGTTATGCTTCGGTAACCTGCAACGGATGTGGTCAAGTTGCACATGAGGACCGTTATCAAAAGAAAGATCATTAAAGGCGCCTTTTTCACCCGCTGGATCATCGCGCAGTCACTGTTTTCTGAACTGCAGTGTTTCCGCACTTTTTCGAAAGAAATAATAATTGGAGAATGTATGTGAATCAATAAATGTGTTACCCGGATATCACAACAGCATGGAATTCCCCAGTGAAGGAATAATGACTAAAAATTGAAATTTTGACAGAAACTAGATGGAACAATAGTCAAACAGGTCGAAATCCCGAGAATGCAAGTAGGAAAGTGTCGCGGACTACAAAAACGAAGAAAATTACAGAAAAACCACTAAAACATGTAACGGGAAGCCATATCCTGTGGTCTCCGTGAGCGGCTGCGTCCACGTCCGTGTCGTTTTCTACCACTATTTGTAACGGGAAGCCATGGTCTCCGTGAGCGGCTTTTTGCTAGGTTAGAAGCTACAGTATTCCCCCGAAACCGTTCGATCAAGCAGAACTAAAGCAGCCAATGACGGCTTCCAGAGCGTTTAAACTTCTCAGAACACCGCAGAGACTCAAGAGGCAGTCGACTTTAATAATTTCTCGATGCAGGAACTGATCCCCTTCATCAAGGATCGTAACCGCGATCCAACTATCGAGACTGCGCTCCAGACACTTTCTGCACTTGCTGCATAAATTCCAATGGAGCTGTCGTAACAGAATGAGGTAGAGACTCGCGCACGAACCATCGTGATAAGCGTTGTCGAGGAGGCTGATAGAAGGATGCTTCCCTCGCAGCATCAAGCGGATGTTGAGAAAAAAGTGACTGAAGTCCTTGATGTTCTCAGATGTTCTCAGTGTCCAGTGCCGACCCTCCGATATTTTTCGCATAGGGAAAATGGATAAATGACGACCACGTCTTGTCAAAGTTTCTTCAGCAATCATGAGCGGCGTCTTGCCAAAAAAAAGCGTGATCTCGCCACTTTTTTCATATGTACAGCGCAAACTGAAAAAAAAATTATCACCCGTTATCAGAATACACTTAGGCCGCTATCTGTATACTAAGCAGAGAAGGCTAGTGCTCGGCGAGAATTTCTCTCATCTCTTTTCAGACGACCTAGAGGAAGCATATCCTGAACAATGCTTGAACAGTTTTGCAAATTGTAACCAATGCTGTCACAATGTCTATTCCGATCCGAGCGTCATCTTCAACATCTTGAGAGGTTTGCAGGCCTCAACATGAATTCGCTATGACGACATACCTAAATTGTCTACGGAAACTGCGCTGAATCTATGTGTAAAGGGGTTTGCATACTTTTGCCGCAGGGGCACCGCCCCGGCGGCAGCAAAAGTGGGTGCGCGGCAAAAGTTGCCGCTCGGCGACAAAATAAAAACCGACATTCCTTGCTGCGCGCCGCTGGATGACGTCGCTTGGTGCCGCCGCATCAAAAAAGGCATGCAAGCTGTTGTCGCCGGAACCGTGCCGCGGCGAGGCCGCCGCGACGTCGCTGGCCTATGGTTAACCATGGGCGACTGTCGTCACGGCAAAAGTCTGCAAGGCCCTTGACCATTGCGTCACATTATCAACATATCGTTCTTCTTTGGAGACGTACCACAGTTGTGCAAAGAAGCATTAGTAACCGCGGTCCCCAAACTACCCAACGCTTCTTATGTGTCTGAATTTCGTCCTATCGGCATCACACCCACTCCTGTTAAAGTGATGGGGCAATCTTGAGAAAAAAAACGTTGACTCGGGCTCACAGATTCAGAATCTTCCCATCGGAACAATATGGCTTTTTGCCGGATGCATCAACTACAACGAACCTGGTTGATTCCGTTCATGATTGGAGTTTAGCATTGAACGAGGGCAAGTCTATCGACGTAGTTTATCTGGACTTGTCAAAAGCATTTGATAAAGTCTCTCATTCCAAACTTGTGGCAAAACTAGAATCCATTGGTCTCCGTGGTAAACTCTTACAGTGGATTAAATCCTATCTGTGTGAGATGTACATAATCACCAGTGTCGGGCTAGGTTACTCTAGAAGATACCGTTGCAAGAGTGGAGTACCACAGTGTGGTGTTTTGTCGCCCCTGCGCTTTCTCTCCTGTACTCTAGAGGTTCCCGAAGAGAGATCAGAGCAGACATTAGTTTAGAGATCGGAGCACACAGTAGTTTCATCAAAGCAGACATTAGTTCACGATAAGATCTCATCGCTGTTATGCAGGAGCACTTTTCAATGGACATACTGAAGGATGGAAATATAAGGTGCGTGCGAAAGTTTCGGGGCAGTTGATGGTAATTCATCGTTTGATGTTGTTTTGCTCCTTGCAGTTCTATTTCCTGCAGCCTTTCTGGTAGCCTGTAACCTCTGCTATCTATAACACTTTTGGCTCTGATCTAAATCATAGCGTTGCTGTACTTTAGCCGTAATACTAATGTTAGGTACAGTCAGCAAATTTGTGGGATTTTGCTTTATGAATTCAAATTCAGAGGATCTGCAAGGGGAGCAACCCATAGTATCAATTTTTCGTTTGTGCAGGGTATCCTCTCCAAAATGCCAGGGACTCGTGGGCTCTTGTGAAATGTGGACGGAAATGAGAGCATCCAAAATGCTCCACAAGCAAGTCAGTAGCTTGATCTTCAAAGAGGCGATCGAAAGCGCCAGTTTGAACCAGACCCAGTACAAGGCGTGCAGAACATTGCGAGGTAATTACCAAATATGTATCAAATAAACAAACTCGAAGAAAATCGGTAAGAGGAGAAGGATGAGTAATCGGATTTGGTGTCGGCTGGGCGGAGAACACCAGTGTTGCCACCTAAATGACTGCATATATTTGATCTATTGACTCTCCAGCAAGCAGTGTCTTGGACGGATTCTCATTAATAATGCAGCGTGGATCATGTACGTTAACAGGAAATGTTCGTTAGATATCAGCGACCTGCCCAGATACTGGACAAATAATCGCTACACCTTTAGAAAATTTTTGTCCTTTTCTGGTCAGCAACTTGTGTAATACGCAATGATTTTTTTTACCAAACAGATGCATCATTATTGTTGAGTGATACTCTCTTTTACTGGAAATAATCATGAGAAAACTCTCAAATATAATGCCAACACAGGCAAGTATATGTGGTCCGCTGCTGCTGCGGGATTACGGATATCAGCATGTTACTGTGTCAACCGTGTAAAAAATGGACTATTCAGGCTTTGAAATTCTCATGTGGGCCATATATTCTCTGGACCTTTTCCCAACAGAATGTCTCTCTTTCAAGCTTCTAAATCGTCTCATCTTCTGCAAAACTTTCAATGAACAGACCCCTCTCAAAAACGACGTGTGCCGCTTTTTCCGTATAAACCTGTCAACTTTAGGGCTTCTGAAGAATCTTTAGATGCTACGTTGGCAACACTGCACTGGTGCCAGTGCTTTTTAATTTGATCAAACTATTAGGTTGTTCGGAAAGTAATTGGGATTTTTGGGCGTTGCAAAAAAAACTTTTATTTTCTCATAATGAAAGAACACTAAGCAATGATATATTTTCTATTTTGTTCGATTACCTTTTGCCATCTTTTTGATAATTTCACAACTCCTCTGTTGTAGAATCTCTGGTCTTTCTCAGCAAAAAACTGGGCTACATAAGATTCGGTATCCTCATCTTTGGTAAAGGTTTTCCCATTCAACCAGTTGTGCAACAATCGAAATAAGTGGTACTCATGTGGTGCAAGATCAGGGCTATACGGTGGATGCTACGGCAATTCCCAACCACGCTCCAATAATTTTTGCCGAGTCGCTAAAGATGTATGCGGTCTAGCATTGTCTTGGGTAGAACACTACTTCTTTGGGGCTACGAAGGTGTGATACATTATGAGGTGCCTGCAAGGAACCAGAATGTCAATTCGGACCTCTACTATCGACAACTGATGAAACTAGATGAATCAATTTTAGAACACTGACATCTTTGGCGTCTCAGCAAATTCAGCTGGAGCTGGGATGTTGCATTCACCATATAGCCCTGATCTTGCGCCATCTGACCGCCACTTATTTGGATCGTCGAAGAACTACTCGAATGGGAAAACCTTTACGAAAGATGAGGACATCAAATCCCATGTAGCCCAGTTATTCGACTTTTTTTGAAAAAGGCCAGAAATTCTGCGAGAGAGGAATTATGAAATTACCAGTAACATGGCAAAAGATAGTCGAACAAAAGAGAAATTATATCATTGGTTAATGTTCTTTTATTATGAAAAAATAAAAATTTTTTTGCAACGCTTAGAAATCCCAATTACTTTCCGAACAACCCAATAATGACTTTGAGTCGACTTATGGCGTTTCAAAAAATTAGGTGAAACTGCCCCGGAACTTCTGCACGCACCTAATAGTAAATCCTCCTATATAAAGACTGATAAGGGTCCAGATTTTTCTGGCGTCAGACCACGAGAGTCTTGCGAAATCTCTTGTGCAGTGCTGTGCATAGGCAATAGTGGAGGGAGAGATGCGCACACGTCATACGAAAAACCGATTTATGGAGCGAGATGATCCCTGTGGGACCCGCACTTTCAAAATCATTGCACAGTGACTAATTTGCGGTCGGGCAACCACCGGGTCAGACAGTGCTAGCAAGACTTTCAGCCAGCGTAATATACGGAGCAGGACAATCACTGCACTTGGGATCCTTCTCTTTTTCGGTCTGGTGTAGGCGTTTGACCTCACGATGCGACGTCCTTTGCTTTCGCGATGCAATGTCCTATGCTCTCGCGACGCGACGTCCCTTGCCCTCGCGCCGCGACGTCCCTTGCACGCGCGATGCTGGCAGACGCAACGCGATGGTTTCGCTGCTGTTGTGGAATGGAGTTGGTCGCTGTACGTAACGGTTTCGGGGCATAGGAGATGCTCGATGTGCCTCAGGCATAAGGGACCCCAAAATATTGCTTCACCAATGGACGATAGGTCTGCTGCGGTCTAAAAGTGTGCGAATGACAGGATATCGTTCTGCCGATGGAGGGGAGGACCGCTGTGGCTTAGAAGTGTGGGAGATATCAAGGTACGGGTTCACCGGGTCCAATGTGGCCCAGGTGTAAGAAACGAAAGCACTCGGGATCACAGAATGGGGATGGGTCTACAGTGCCCTAAAAGATAAGGGAACTCCTAGAAACGGTTTCGCGGGCATAGGAGAAGTCCGATGGAACCCAGGTATAAGGAACCCCAGAATATGGATCCACCAATGGACGATGGGTCTGCTTTGGCCTAAAATTGTGTGAATGCCAGAATAAGGTTATGCCGATGGAGTAGGGACCCGAGGTTGTAGCCCATTTGTTAGGAACTCCAGGATACGAGCCCCCTATGGCGCATGGATCTTCCGTAGCCTAAAAATAAGGGAACTCCAGGAAACGGGTTCGCCTCTGGAAGATATGTCTGCTTCGGTGGGAATGCCAGGATACTGTTATGCCGACGGAGTAGGGACCAGATGTGGCCCACTTATTAGGATCGCCAGGATGCGAGTTCACGGATGGAGGGCTTGTCCGCTGTG
>KN726766.1:21293-36769 GCA_000816745.1 Ancylostoma duodenale
CATGCTGAGCGCCTGCGTCTCTGCCCAAGAGAGACGCGCCGCGGGTGGAGTTTCCTGTATGTATTTACAGCTTGGTTGTGTTTTTCGCCTTGATTCAGGAAATTCTTTTTATGTTTTATGAGACGTTTTTCTTTCATGCAAGATAAGGTACTAATGATACGTAGCGACCTTCGGATGACAAGGATCAATACGTATCTTTCGTTATCCGACCGGATGGGACTCCGATGCACTATACGTCTAGCTACTGCTTGAACATTTTCAGGGCATCACTGGAAAACAGGCCACGTTTCACGGGAAACAAATGCTGGAATATGGAACGAAAGTGGTCGGAGGCGTTTCACCAAAAAAGGTCTTTGGAAAGTTTTTTTGTTGGATTCGTTAGCACTTAAACTTGTTTCCGATGCAGGCGGGCACGGAACATCTTGGGTTACCGGTGTTCAAGTCGGTGGCTGAAGCTAAGGATGCTACTGGCTGTGACGCCACAGTCATATATGTTCCCTATCAGGTAGCGGCTCACGCTATCGAAGAAGCTATTGACGCTGAGGTAATTGGGGATCATATACAAGCTAAACTGCAATCTTGTTCTTCCATTATTTATTCTAATTGTTTCAGATTGGTCTCATTGTTTGCATAACTGAAGGCATTCCGCAACAGGATATGGTTCGCGTGAAAAGCAGGCTTGTGAAGCAGAGTAAGGGGTTCTTTTGGTGTTTTCAATTTCATTTGTTTTCTTTTGTGATGAAATTGTAAACATGTGATTGATTGTTCAGGCAAGTCACGTCTTCTTGGTCCTAACTGCCCTGGAATTATCGCATCGGATGAGTGCAAGATTGGAATTATGCCCGGGCAGATTCACAAGAAAGGTTGCATAGGTGGGCCCTTGTTTGCTAATCTTAGTCAGATTCTTTTTCCCCTTTTTGCAAAGGTAAGAATGGATAGCGTTTGTAATGTCTTATTTAGGAATTTAAGATATTTTATCTGAAAATCCGATTTATTTGTTAATTTATCTTATAAAACTCTGATATTTTTACTCATTTATAAACGGTGTGGGGGAAGCCGTAGAAGAATGTCGCGAAAAATGTTTTCCGAGCAATGAAAATGATGCAGAGAAGCGGTGCATCATCAGTCACAGTGCTTAAGGGATTGCGATCTTTTGTTAAAAGTCGTCTAGGAGGTATTGTGTGATAGTAGTTATGCCGTATTTTGCAAAGGAAAATCCAACCATCGAGGCCTCCACGGACCATCACAGTGCGCTTTAGGTTATTCCTACTGGTTCTCTAGTATCATATACGATTACATGAGATTCCAGAGAAGTTTCCCTTCAAGGATCTCATTATAAGCGTCCAACAAGTTTTACACCAGTTTTACACTGAGAATACGTTGGGCGTGGTTTCCTCGCGTTTTTTGAATTGCGATTGTTTTTGTTATGTGTTTTTGCCACCCTCCAGGTGGAATGTCAAGGACAGGAGGTAAAGCAGAACCTGTGTCACTGACATAGATAGCGCCCACTATCAGCTGCTTGACATGTGCACACAATCTCACAAAATCGACACGTAAATTCTTTGAAACTTTTTATTTTAATGCAAAAAGATGCATGTTAGTTCAGGAGGAAAAAAAAACGAATTAGCTGATTAGAACTCGAGTTGTCTTGAAAGAGTTGAGAAAATACGTATAGTCTATTCACCTGCAGTGCAGGTCACGCTCCCATTGAACGCGGCAACGTGGCAAGATCAGGGGCCGTATCCAAGAACATATCCGTTGGAAATCAAATCTCGGCTGAAATGTAGCCACGCAATGGCGACTTTTCCAATCCTGCGATCCAAGAACGATTTACCCGGTTTGTGAACATTCCCGTGGACGAGTTTTCCGTTTCAACGCAGAGATTCGAAAATGCCCGCCGTTTTGCGAAGAGAGCAGATTTCTTTTGATCTGTTATCGGAAAATATCACATGTTAACGGCTCGAGAACAACTCCAGTTAGAGAACGGGTCTGATTTCTCAGCTAGTTACGCTCATTCTCTTCATTATCAATGAGACATGAGGCCTAGTTTACATTTTTTGGAACTGATAGGAAGTCATTCGCTATTCTTTCTCTAGAAACGCCCAGATCACTACTTAAACGGGAAAAGCTTCCTCTTCTAGCATCAGAAGATGCATGTGAAGCGTACACTTCTGGTTAGAAGTGTGAAACCATCCTACACAAGAAGCGTCAGTTGAAATTATAAACGACATCCTGAGAAACTTGACTGAAGCGGTTATCACAGATTAGTGTACTCCAGATACCTGCATATAGGTGTAATATCATAGGTGCTCCCTCTAGGAATGATTAGCATTACAATCATTGGCTAGGTTACTGTTGAAATATCAAAAAGCTTTTTTTCATCCGGATTCTAGTGCTTTTCTTCTTAGTGTTCCGCTCAAACAGCACTATTTCTGCATACGATACGCTAAACAAAACAATTTTCTGGTCAATATGCTTACAATGAAGCAATCATTGGTAGTGGGGACATGGGTTGCAGTGAAAATCAATAATCAATCAACATTTTCTACCAAAATGCATTTCGTAGCCGCTAAACCATCGTTTATTAGTAGAATTAGTGCATTTTACCTAGGAATCCTTTCATTTATCCCATATATCCAGACGTTCTCACGTGGATTAATATTTTTCCGTTGGGAGGAAATACTTCGGCGGACAAATGTTCTTGGATCGCAGGAAAAAGCGGCCACGCCCACTTTTGCCGGTTTTTCCTGTTTAACCCATATCTCCAACTTTCTTGGATACGGCCCCAGCTCTCTATTCGTTGGCAGCAAGTGGTCAGCCTTCGATTGGAGCGTGATCTGCAGTGCAAGCTCCAGGTGAACAGATTTTAGTAGACGAGTTGAGATGACTTTTTGAACACTTGTCCGTACCTTTTTGGTTTCACATTTTCAGGTGTTGTATCACGATCCGGAACTTTAACTTATGAAGCAGTGCAACAGACAACTGCAGTTGGACTTGGTCAGACACTCTGTGTCGGCATCGGTGGTGATCCATTCAACGGCACCAGTTTCATCGATTGCCTATCAGTTTTCCTTGAAGATCCTCATACGAAAGGTCTGTTTATGATGTTAGGCATTTCCTTACCTTTTCAAAGCGTTTAAAATGATTTTTCCATGCTAATTAATTGGTGTCGATCATCACCAATGTCTCTGCGATGGATCATCTTCTAGGTGTGATTCTCATTGGCGAGATTGGTGGAGTTGCAGAAGAGCAGGCGGCTGCATTCATCAAAGAGCACAGCATTAAGAAACCTGTTGTAGCATTTATCGCCGGTCTCACAGCGCCACCAGGACGACGTATGGGTCATGCAGGGGCGATTATCTCTGGCGGAAAAGGTTTGTTTAATTTTGGATGTCTCGTGTTCCAGAAATAGCAAAGTAGTGAAGGTATCATAATGCCGTTTTTTTTTGGAGTATGGAATAAGTAATTTTTGGTCCTCTTCGCAACATACATAGTAGTAATTTTTTGCTGCTCGAAAGATTAAATTTCCTTATTGCGTCAATATATATATATATATATATTTATTACATGAATGAATCATGTGATTGTACCACTTCACAACAAAAAAGCAACACCGCCTGAAGAAAAAAACAGAACAATTGCGACATTAAAGATAAAATGGAAAAAAAGACAACGCGAATAGCATTTAGAAAAGTATTTTAACTCAAACATGAATAAACGAGAACAGAAACAGAAATCGCCACAGTTTGTGAGAGTCTCAAGAAGTTAGGTGACTATTGAGCAAGTTTTTAAAAGAATGGATGCTAACAGGCAATGGTTTCCTACTCCTAAGCTTTGCATACTCCGACCCCGCTCTGTTCGTAAAAAAAATGAAATCTCACGGAACGTCTAACCGTGGGGATGACCGGCTTCAATGCCTGACCTCTAGTATTGGATGATCTCATTGAGCAAAAAGCACTAGTGGGAAGACCGCTTATTCCAGTGATTATTTTGTGAAAGAGGATCAAATCAAACTTCTTCCTTCTCAAAGCTAGAGAGTCCAATGAAAAGTTCAAGTTTCGCTTCAAGAAATTCGGTATCTCAGAGTAAACAAAACCGAGTTGTCTAATCATAAGTTTTCTTGTGAAACAAATCTGGACTTTCTCGATTTTATCAATAAGTTTCTTTTTATGAGGATTGAAAACTACAGTGCCGTACTCTAGTATTGGTCTTACATATGACTTGTAAGCTTGGAGAAGAACCTGGACATTGTTGGTTGTTAAAGATCTAAATAATTGGTGCAACACTGCATAAGCCTTGCACACAATAATGTCACAGTGAGTTTCAAAGTCAAGAGTATTGGTGATGTGAAAACCAAGGTCCCGTATTTGACTTACCACCTCAATAGCGCCCCCATTAAGAGAATAGACATACTCAGGAGAATCCGTTCCAATTCTTAATACCTTAGTCTTTTGATAAGACAGTGGAAGCTCCTAGATCTTGGACCCTTCACCTACCGCATCAATACCCCGTTGTAACGTGGAGTAGTCCCCAGCATTGGAAACCTGCTTGTAGAGCTTAATGTCGTCGGCAAACGCACAACACCTTAGTCCTGCATTGGAGATTAGCGTAGGCAAATCAAAGGTGTAAATAACAAAGAGTACCGGAGAGAGCACACCTCCCCGAGGGACCCCGCACCTAGCTGGCCTGGGATGAGAAAGGACGTCATTCACTCTTACGCAGAACTGTCGGCATTTGAGGAAAGCTTCGATCCAGCTTACTATGCGAGGGTGCACCCCGATCACACCCAGTTTAAGGATCAACTTGGTGTGAGGTACCTTGTCAAAAGCTTTACAAAAATCTAGGTAGACAACATCTGCACTTTTCCTTGATTCATGACATGTAGTCCAGTCGTTTAACGCCTGGAGTACTGCCGTGACAGTTGATTTACCTTTCTGAAATCCATGTTGGAATTGAGAAATAACGGCATTTTTCTCCAAATGATCTACTAATCTTTTCTTCATCATCTTTTCGAATAATCTTGCGAAGATTGAAGTTATGCTAACAGGTCTGTAATTAGAAACAGAATTATGTGATGCACTCTTCGGAATCGGCGTAATGTAAGAAATCTTCCACCTAGAAGGAACTTCAGCACGCATGAAGCTGAGATTGAATATATATGCGAGGGGACCAGCGATTATCGGAGCTACCTCCTTAATAAACCTTAGGGGAATCCCATCCGGTGTGACTGATCTTGACCTAGGCCATTTAGAAAGAAGGGTAAAAATCTCGGTTGCATGAAACCATATGGAATCAGCCATTACTGGGAAGCTGGGAGTACAGTCACCAGGTAACACCGTGTTGGTGTCCGTGGCCGATGTCTCAGAAAATTATTCCTGAAACACCCTTGCAAACGCTTCAGCCTTTTCCCTATCAGATGTAAGCACCTGTCCAGATTCATCAATTAGTGTCCCTAAGACAGAACTACGCTTGAGCCGAGAATTCAGAAAGCTGTAGAATGTACTTTTACTTTTAGATTCGACTACTTTCCTTTCTACAGATCTGTTAAATTTCCAAAGCTTTTGCTCAAAAGTCTTATTTATCTTTTTGTAGTAGTTCCAATCCTGAGAATTTCCGCTATTGGAAGCTTTTTTCCAAGCGTCGCTCCTTTTAACATCAAGGTGGAGGAGATAAGCAGGGAGGTTTGATCTATTAATTAATAATCTAATCACTGGCACATGTACTTTTATACAATGGCCTCAATATAGCTAGCAGCATTTCATACTTTTCATCTACCGTATTCACCGCATTTAGAGAACCATACCAATCCACTTGCGAAAGATAGGTCGTAATAGCTTTATAGTCGGCAGCCTTGAAGTTTAATTTGCTAACAAATTGCTCTCTTTCACAAGGCAATCGCATTTTGAAAGAAACACATGAGTGATCGCTCGATCCTATAGGAGGCTGCACCTGTAGCTCATATATTAAATCGGGATTATTGCATAATACCAAGTCCAGGATATTGTCACCCAGGGTGGGTCTAGTGACGGATTGGGAAAGTGCATGGGTTTTGCATAACTCGAGAAACTGTCTAGAACCGTTGTGATTATTCTTTGCGCTTGGAGTGGGCAGCCATTGTATGTTTGGAACGTTAAAATCTCCTAAAACAATACATTGTTTGTCACTAGAAATGATATCACTTATTGCTTTGCACATCTGCTCTGTCATGGCAGTTCCGCAGGCGGGGGTACGATAGACAAGGACAATCCTTAAGGCGGTTATAGGCGTTGTGCAATCGCAGCATAAGATCTCATATGCATCCCTTACCGACTCTTTAAACACTAAGCGTGGAAGCAGCTTTTGTTGAATAAGCAATGCAACTCCACCCCCTTTTTTGCGGAGACGATCACAGCGAAAGCAGCTGTATCGAGTCAGGTTAGAGCCCAGAAGCGAATCAATATCAATACTTTGTTCAGCCATGTAGCAATAGCACTGAAAAGTAATCTAACGCTGGCAGTTTATAAATAGTTATTGCTGCAATCCTCATGGAATGCGTGATTTCAGAAATTGGCAATAATTTTAGAGCTGTTGATGATTTTTTTTGTTTTGTTTATTCATGGTTCATTTGATGCCAGCCTGGTAACGCTGCTTCGCTATGAATGATTTATAGGTACTGCGACTGACAAAATAGAAGCACTAAAAGCTGCTGGCGTTCATGTCACTGATTCGCCGGCGACTCTTGGCGCTACTATGGCTCAACTGCTGATCCATGGCAAGCTCTGAATAGACTCCAGCAGGTTGACCATCAATGGTTTCTTGTCGTCATCTTTCCACCTGTGGTTGTATTTCTAGATGTCTTCGCGAAATTATTTCGAAAGTACTTGACACTATTGTTGTAGCTTTTAAGGTCGTTGTGCTTTACGATGCAGTTCTAGCCAATCTAGGAAATGGGAATAATCTGGTTCTCGGTGATCTCGGCTAACGCTGCACCCGAATTTGTCATAGCTATATTTCGGCGACATCGTTTTGTTTCTTACACTAAAATACTAAGCTAGTTAGGTACGGTTGTCGTTGAGCTGGTTTATAATCCTCAACGACTCTAAGATTGTCGAGGCGTGTTAGTAAGTTATTGTTATTGTGTTGTGAATTTTAGTAAAACCGAATAGTTAGGTTAACAGTAGTTCTACTTGTTCTTTGTTCAGCAGTTTGCGAAGCGCTTTAAGATTTACGTTTTGACGGTATGTCATAAAGCTGTTTTCCGGATGTACTACATTGCTAATTTCACCCATCTATCGATGAATTGAGGTAGTTATACAGCCTTTTGTGGTGTTAATCAGTTGAGCTTAATAGCCGAAGGGTTCAAATTTGATGAATTGGGAGAATTGCTTTAAAACAGTTAAAGAAACGAAGTGGAAGTAAAATTACATGCCAAATTTCATAACTGCTTAAAAGTTCTGATGAATAAGCCAAGTCATCAAATGGTTATACGATTTTGATATGCATGTTTAGAACATCACAAATAGCAAGGCGTGGTCAACAACACGTCATGAGCGCATTTTAAAGAAACCTTGAACGAAAAACAACTGTGAAAGTCCCAAGTAAAGTGCTGTCATCATTTATCGGATACCATGTGTAACACTGTTTCCCTCAACCATTTATCTGGCTATAAATAAAAAAAGAAAAGGAAAAAATATACAAAAACTCCCAAATATTCTGCGCAAAAGACATGGTAATGAAAAGAGGCTATCCTTCCAAATGAACCACAACATGGTCGTGTGTAGGTTTTGAAGACGTGGCTGTCCTCTCTACTTGTAGTGGTGGTGAATTCGGGTGGAAGATCTTATTTAGGGATTCTCTCAGAGTTGGATCGAACGCTAGCACGACGAGCCTGAAGAATTGGAGCAGTGAGAAACTTTCGAGGATTACTTGAAAAGCTACTACTACGATTCAACTCACTAAATTTTTGCAAAGTTGGAATAAAATTGAATAATAATTATATGTAAATTACTCAGAATCATTTTAGTTTTCGTTTCGTGCACTATCCTTATACGAAAACTTATCAGTGTAATAAGTTTCTTCCTGCACTCATCAGTAAGGTAGAAGAAACTTCTGTATGTGTAAATAATATACCCGTCAAAAGTGTGTGCGAGTTCCCACATCAGTGTGCGCGAAAGAAATAGCAAGAAAGTAGAATCCACCAGGTTGCTTAGATAATTCTGCCAGATCAGATCGTTAACGAAGAACAATTCTTGAACAAAACTCTATAAATTCAAAGTGCATCCACTGTTTCGATTATAACCAGGGCATCCGAGGATCTGTCAACTAACCTGCCAAAAAGCTTGCTATTCTTCTTACAACTTGGGTGATCATCAAATCTCTGTAACAAATTAGAAGCAAGTGCTATTATGACACAGTTCTCTTCTAGAAACAGCCGAAACATACCTCTGTGAAAAGTTTAGCTGCTGTGAATAAGTTAGTCAACAATGTTATGCCAGAAATTAGAAGAACAGGGTAGATGAGTTTTTAATTTTGAACTATCATTGAGCAATTCACGTAGACCCATGAAAACTCGCTGCGGGCGAAGACAAAGCGGCAGCTTTCTAAAAGGAAACTCAGCTATTGGATGTTAATATAAGTCCTTGCTGTATGTATTATTTCCCTCCCACTTGGTTTTTTCTATCCATAGTAGTGGCCAAAAAGATATGATCAGCGACCGCATCGACCATGAAATCTTTTGCTACAACTGACCTCTGGATTGACCTATCCAAAAGAAATTTGGATGTGCAGCTCTATGAGGGCTTCTCAACAGCGGTCTAGCATGGACATTTCTACTACTAAACTGAATTCTAGTCCCATTATTGAGCCTAAACTTCAACTTCCTCATCTTCCATAGATTTTGTCTTGCATCTCCACTCCCATCTAATGAAAAAAAAAGAGTTGACACAGATGAGGCACATTTCTCCTATTGTTTCCACCAGAACGCTGGATAAACAGGGCACAGAACGCAACTTTCACAGCAAATTACTCGCTACATAATGGTAGGATTTAACATAATTCTTTTTTGGATCGAAATGGTACAAGCAGAAGAACACGAAAACAACTTTGATAGCAAATTACTCGCTTATATTTAGTAGGATTTACGGGGTGACAACAAAGTCTTTGGCCAGTGATTTTGTAGCAATTATTTCGTGCATTTCGCCGGAAAACCCATGGCTTTGTATTTGTGTTGCTATCCAAAACAATCGAACACACATGTAAAATATCATAATCTGTCAGTGGCGGACGCAGAAAATGGGAGGGGGCGGGGGGCGTGGGAGAAAAAATGGGGTCTCCGGCGTTTTGGGGACCCAGACGGAAAATAAAATTAATAAAAATATTAATTATAATAATAAATAATAAATAAAAATTATATTAAAAATAATAATAAAAATAAACAATTAGGAATAAACTAATACAACTAAGATTTTTATTTGTATTGTAAAGTAATCTCGAAAATTTGGCGACCCATTCTCGGGGGGGGGGGGGGGGCCTGCGTCCGCAACTGTAATCTGTATGTGTATTAGAATGTTGTATGATGTGCAAACATGAAACGAGGCAGAAATGGAAATGACTGCAAGTTTGGTCTCGGCGACATCTTTTCCAAGAGCTTCTTTTAGTTATCCTCCCAATCATTAATTTTCTGCCGAATATTTAGGAGGACAGAAGCTTTCTATTCTAAGGAGATCCATACTTGAACTAGCTGTATTGACTGGAAAAGGTCAAAAGATTGTCAGCCCCACCTCTTGCCACTAAAGTTCACAAAACAAAGGGTGAGAGTGGGCAGAGAGGAATCCTGAGAGGTGTGTTATTTCCTAGGCCTAAGCCCATCTGATAAGAATAAGGCGAACATCTGACAAACGTTTTCCATCATGTTTCAAAAGGAAAAGTAGCCGAAAGTTGGTTTGGACCCCCAGTTCCTGATTTCACCAAACCAATCACATTTGCTTAATAATTAGCGTGCTCTCTTGAGTAAAGACCTCTGGATTATTGAAATGCAGTTCTCAGAACACTGGAATTGAGCTAACCTTTGCTGACATGAGATACCAGCTTCCTTGGTGCAGACCTAACAGAAAACAGGATTACAAAAGCTCGACTAAATTGTGGCTCTCGTGCGTTGCACCCGCCGACGGTTTTGTCTACCCTACGGAGAAGGCAAGAGAGATATCCAAAATACGAGAGTTGATTCTTAAAGCGCATGAATTCTACATAGCCCAGCCCAGGTAAATTTTCAGATTAATGGCCTATCTAATCCCAGTGTTACAATTTGTTATACTTGGCTAAAGACTTTAATGTCACCTTGTAGAATAAATCGGGATGGTGCGAAACCAGCGAGGAACCAGCACGTTGATGAAAGTGGTGAACATGGATTTAGAACATGATAGTTTTCTTTGAATGCAGTTTACGTCAATGATACGCAGCAGAAAGAAAGAATGCTCCAACCGTCATTAAATCCTCAAATTTCGTATGAATATCTCAATCGGTAGTTGAATCATGGTAAAAAAAAATCCTGACTTTAACACTGCCACTGATCATATTTGCTTGGCTTCTAATATATGTGTTATTCATATACGATTCGAAAGAACTATACGTATTCTACTGAAGCAAGGTAATCAATTCCTTCTCCGGCTACATTTTACTTAGGATTTGAGGCTACAAAATGAAGTGTCGAGTTCATGGAAAAAACATTTCTACCGATACCTGCCTATCCTGGCATTTAGCTGAAGCTCGAAAGGTCATCTAAAGTAACTAAGCAGATTGTAACTGTTGTGTTGTAATTATGTTTCTAGACAACACCAATCACTGCCATTGAATAGCTTTCTTTGAAAGTTGCAGTATTGTTCTATCCGAGGCCGTCTCAGCTGCTTCTCAACGGTTGCTTAGTGAGGTGTTTTTGCTCTAGATCTGGCAGTTCTTCTACTACTTAATGTGATATGTGTTGTAGTATATTGTACGTATGAAGAAGGCGTCATGGCGCCGAAAGCTAGCCAAGTAAAAGTTGCTTCATTCTTGGTGTTTCAACTCTATGAAAATTTTGAAATAAGATATGAGACTTCGAAGTGGGAAAATAATGCAATATTATGGTTGTAACGGGACGAATGCGCTTCCGAATGGAATAGAAGAAGTTGCCAAAGGATAGTAGCTGGTTGGAAAAGGTGCTACCGAAAGACATCGCAAGGACTTTACTTATGACACAATACAACAAAAAGAAGTAGTGTCATTGTCGTACCTGCGATATCATCAAGACTTGTAGCCACACCATATGCCAGTCCGCCACAGATTATAATCTAAATTTTCATGGTTCTATTGCGTTTAGTTCTTGTTAATGTCCAAAAGACATGATGTTCATATGCAGAGTGGACGCCAATGGCGGTGGCCCATCCGGGGCCTCCACAAGGACGCCGCGGACGCCGTAACCGATGTTTTCTGCTGCTTTTATAGTATTTCTAGCAGCTTTTCTATCCATTTTAAGGATTTTCGATTAAATCGGGAAGAAAAACGTGTAGAAATAGCATTTCGGCGGCAGACGACACCGATTTCGGTACGCGGCGCGGTCGCGCTGCGTCCTTCTCGAGGTCGCGGATGGGCCACCGCCATTGATGTCCACTGTATGCGGCAGTAGTGGGGGCAGGAACGAGGGGAGAAATTCGGTTTTTCGAAAACTGTAAAAAAAAAACAAAACCGAACCTATTTTTGCGGAAGTAAACATTCATCAGGCAATAATAACCCAATCATCTCCTGCGTCCGCAGCTGCTATATGGAGTTAAAAATGCTCACCAAGGTCCACTGTTTGCTACAGATCCGATTGTACCTTAGCGGGAGAAATATCGCAACAAAACGATTATAAGCGGTACCAAGTTGCAAAATAGGAATAGCAGCATAGGCAACTCCTGCGATCAGGCCCAAAATTCTTCCAACGTTATCCTCATCAGGCAGCAGCTGGCTTCAAATGTTTCAGACAAATCATAGTTAATCAAACAAAGCGGACAGGATTCGAGAACATTCGCAGCAAGAAAGTAAGTGCATAGAAGTCAATGACTTAGCTTTAATATGCCCACTCACAATATTGTATCTGGGGCTGCATAGAAAACAAACAAAAGTAGATTCACTATGCTACAAATTCCACGAGCTATGGAGAAGTATCCATAGGAATTATGATGAGACTTTGTAATACAAAATATTAAGACGTTGTGAATATTAATTATGCTGCCAACAATTCCAATCTGAAAGCATCCATCGTCGTAAACATATTTAAAGGAGAGCAACAGAGAAACGTCATGACCGTTATTGTATCTTCAATAACAAACATAACTCCAATCACTTCAGCTTCGAGCACTACAGTTTACCTTACGCTGTAAGATGTCGGTGATTTCTCCTGCCAAAAAAGCAATACTACAACGACATTTTCAGAGACGTCAAGCAGAAATCACTATATAGTAAAACTCATCTGCTCGTGTGTCTGTTGGTAATCGCTTAAATCTCACGATCCAACAGGCAAACACACATGGAACCTATACCGTTCGACTCAGAATTGTGCCCTCCTGTGCAATCTTGAAAAATCATTGTTATCTACACGAAGCGCAGCTTCGCTTCTTCACTATTTTATTTGATTTTCATGGATAGTTTGATGGTGGTCTCACTATGGTATCC
Source organism: Ancylostoma duodenale (assembly GCA_000816745.1). NCBI lineage: Eukaryota > Metazoa > Nematoda > Chromadorea > Rhabditida > Ancylostomatidae > Ancylostoma > Ancylostoma duodenale. The sequence goes on from KN726766.1 coordinate 33,960, forward strand.
GGAGTTGTTTGAAAGTGAGCGAATGAGAAATGTACATGGAAATCTGTGGATGTGGAAGCCGATGCGACGCAGTACACTTGAACACAACACAACAACATTGCACATGAGCCGACATTCTGCTTTATCCCTTCCCTTCTCCAATCCACCCCGCCACGACAGTTTCTAGTCTTTTACATGATCTTGCAATAGCTATCACTGACCAGTCTTAGTATGATGTGAGAGACAGACAACCAAACAGACAACCACACTTACAGGCAGAGTAAACGCTTTATTATAAGCGATGATGACAGAAAAACCACTATAAACTACCGAGAAGTTTACTATGGTACACCTGCACTTTGTTCTCAGAAAATCTTTCAGAAGAAACTTACTACTAATATCGTAACTCCGAAGTAGATACTCGCATGGGGCATCGCCTCCGAAGTGCTGTTTTTACGCATTTGAAGTTGAAGCGAATACATAGAACCGATAAGACTGAAACTGTCATATTTCATTGAGTCACCTCTGACCCTAACAAATAGTTTCAACGATCCTGCCATCTCGGAACATTAGAGAAAAGGAGGGGGAGTGGTCAGTAAAAAGAAGGAATTCAGAAATTTCTTCTCAGTGTTGTGAACCTCCAAAGTGCGCCTAGCCGGAAACTGTAGCAGGAGCTTCAGGCATTAATATAGAGAGGCAAAGTTTGAAATTCAAAATTCAATAATATCGAGGTATTCGAGGGAACACGATAATATAAAAGGCTTGATGGATGAGTTTCATAAAGTTTGGCCCTCAAAAATAGGAGTCAATTTTGGACCACTTATCTCAAAGTGTGCTGCTTAAACCATAGAAACAATAAAAAGAACATATCTGACATTCACCCTACTGGCCAAAACTTGCTCAATTTGACCACAGCTCTTCTCAGGAGTTAGCCCACCTCTTTCTAGAAAAAAGGTGCAATTTTCACGTTGAGAATGCTTCTAGCTACTTTATCGCCAGATGCTTTTTCATGCTTCTAAGCTGTTAGAACAACCGAGCTACCACTGAGATGGCAAATTGCTAATGGTACAGGTACATGTTTGGATAGTTTCTATTCGGCTCTCCTTGAATCTTGGCATCGTGATTGTGAAATACAGCAGATTTTTTCCGAGCTGTTTGTCAAGATGGTTATTTTTCTTCATTGAGACTAACATTTCGGCGTTGTCGCCTTCGTTAGAGTCTAGAAAGTCAAAAACAACACTGATTCACCCCCTCAAACGCTCATTCTCTTACGGGATATCTTTTATCTACTCGATACACTCAAAAACACGTTGGCTAACAGCTTCAAAGAAATTTATTGTAGTGACCATATTTGCACATTTTGTACCGGATACTGTTCGAGGAACTGTGCTCGAAGGCAACAGCCATGGCAGTTTTGCTGTCACAGATTTTGCTATATTCGTAAGCGTAGCACTCCTACGAAAATGAAGGCAGTGACCAATTTTTTGAATCCCACGAAAAAGGCGGTTTTCATTCCTTCTCTCATTCATTCGCCTTCGAAATCGGACTTTTCATACTTGACGACCTAATGATAGCGTGTTTTAAAGGACCACTGGTCTTATGAAGAAAAAGAAACGTTCACAAAATTGTAGCGTTTATTACATCTGCTTTACAGAAGTGCTTGCACTGCGTTCATCTACAAGAACTGTTGAATGAATAGGCTTTCATCTGGATGAGAATAGTAGAGAATTGCTGCAACATCAAACACCCGGAGGAGTAACCCTATTCCCGACTAATCCTTCATTCTAGAACGGTGGATAATAACTCTAACTCGTACAAGCTAAATGAAACAAATCGATAGGACCTAAAGTTATGAAAATGGGATGAAACGAAGAGCGGGTATGTAGTCTCTCGAAGGGAACTGTGGGTTTATCAATGTGAATGGCATAATGACATGAACATGAATAATGGCTAAGAACTTGTTTGCATCTTCACTGTTAAAGGCAGTGGCCCACCTCGTTTTTCATGTCGATGATATCAGCAGATTCTTGACCTCTTCGCCACGCTGATTCCAATAATGTACAGCAAAATTCACAGAAGTGACGAAAACCCCATTTTTGATAGGGTCGAAAAACCCGCTACTTGGAGAAAGGCGGGATATCGCTCCAAGCTGTGCTGGTTGCCCGCCACAGCAACAACGTCGGGTGGACACGTCTTGACCTGTCCGATCGATGAGATCAACGGTGATACACGTCTTTGCACGTAAATCTGCTCCGAAAAACTGGTACAGGCTTCTTCCCGAAAAACGGGTTTGCAGGCAATTCTGGGACATTTCAAGTGCATTGCCGGAATCAGCGCATCGAGAAGGAATGTGTTGATAGCTCAAACATGAATATGAGGTGGTCCCCTGGCTTTATGACTGCTTTTTGCGGTGCGCCACTCGGCGCATGAGCTCCGCCCATTTGACGGATTGTAGCCTGCGTCTTAGATGGATATAAATTCGAATTCTATGATGCTGTTCTGTGAGGTCTTCGAAAAGATTACTACTCGACAAACAAATATGTCAAAATACATACAAAGCTGTTCGTGGGGGAATCAAATGACTGTGATGGAACATGTTAAAAAAAGCATCTTCTGAAATATTCAACCTAGCTAGTTCAAAACTTGGTCAAAGTGACGTTTTTTTTTTCAAATTTCCGTCTGACTAGCACTCCTGCAGTTTGTTTTGTTGGCGTGTTGCCTATGTCAGGATACAGGTGGTACCGTCCCATACCTGAGGTGTAGGGGGAGTATGATACAGTATTATTATAATGTTTATTATATATGAGTGTTACATAATAGGGGAAAGGGGA
>KN726767.1:3973-29556 GCA_000816745.1 Ancylostoma duodenale
ACTTCAATTGCCTAATTCTGACCTCTCTCTATTGAGAGAGGTCAGAATTAGGCAATTGAAGTGAAGATGTTCGCAAACATCTACGTAATCCACAAGTTAATTCATGGTCTTTAGTCCAGAATAGATACAGTCTTAAAGAGCATGATCCGAGAAGTAAAGCCACGTTCACTTGTATCAGTGCCACACGTTTAGGTACAAAACATATAAAAATTAGTCTCGGCCATCACTACTCTGAAGGAAAACTATTTGTTGCAATACTTTCATCAGCAACTGTACGGGAGCCTCCCCCCCTTCTCCCTAGAATGGGTCGCCAAATTTTCTAAGTTACTTTACAGCACAACTAGAAATCTCATATTAGTTTATTTTTAGTTTTTTTTGTTTATTTTTATTATTATTTTTAATATAATTTTCATTTATGATTGATTTTTTTTCTATTTTTTCTTTACTTTTTCCCACGCTCCCCCTCCCGCCCACTTTCTGCGTCCGCCACTGGTATACACGTCTTACTTATTTGATAAAGTAGCAAAAAAATGGAGATTTTGAAGGTCTCAGATAAAGTTTGAACGATTAGCATCATTCAGTAGCTTTGCGAATAGCAGTTAACCCATTACAATTTTAAAATGAAATTTTAAATGATTTGTCCATCATCGAAACCATTAGGATAAGATCAAGAAAGGCCAGTCTATGGGCTGATTCTGCATCGTCGAAGATTCGCGCGAACCCTGTATGTTCCTTTGTGTGCAACGAGGTCTACAGTGGCTTGAAGTTTCAAGCATGTTTTTTCTTTCTCAAGCACGCTGAGGAAATCATTGCTGAACACATTCGTCTTCTTGTGGAGCTCTTATAGCGCAGCTCTCTGCTGGTTCTGTCATGGCTTGTAATCTCGCTTTTTTATCGCAACGGCCTCGTTCCGAAAACGGTCAGTCGCTAGCCTGCTCTCGTCAAACAGCCTCGCGATGCCTTCGGAAGGGGTAAGTCCTCTCGACTTGCTACTATGTCCCACTATGATGTTGCGTTTTCACCGAACTCGCTACTCTACGCTTAGAAATCAGCGAGCTATTTCAGACTTATCTCAGTTCTTCAGAGAGAATGCATTTCCATCCACATCGGCCAGGCAGGAGCCCAGATCGGAAACGCTTGCTGGGAACTGTACTGCCTGGAGCACGGCATAGACCAGAGCGGATTTTTGGACGAACAGATGGACCAGAAGAAGATGAGCTCTCAGGTATCTTGGTGCGACTTTGTCGCACGCCTGGCTGTTTGAACATAGCTATTCCTTGATTAACCTACACAGTGAAATACAAAGCACAATATTATACAACTAGCTGCCGTACCCGGCTCCGCTCGGGTGCTTCACTGCCCTGGCTATCTCACACTGCTGAGGACAGTTGCTATTGCCGACACATTTATTGAAAATGCACATAATTTCGATGATCAGCACATTAGCGAAGCTTAGGTTTTCCACCAATCCGTAAGCGGAAGCCGAGCAAGGTCATTTTGTTGAGACTAAATCAATGTTTTCGTGCACAATGGTTGTCATGTTCATGTTCAGCTTATTAATGAACCCCAGTAGACCCACCCCCTATAGGGTTGAATAGCGAAAAATCGATAAAATCGATAAATCAGTATTTCGTGCAAAACTGTCATCATATTCGATTTTAGCGTATGGGGAAACTGCGGTAGACATGTCCTTGCCCGACTTAGAACGAAACTGAGAAAAACCGATAAGATCAATAAATCGATATTCCGTGCGAAATTATTCAGATAAATCAGATAAATCGATATTTCGGTCAAAATGGTTATCATATCCGTGTTCGGCGCATTGGAATACCCCGGTAGACATGTCTTTACCGCCCCGTAGGCAAGAATAGTGAAAAATCAATAAAATCAGTAAATCGATAGTGACACACAAAATGGTTGCCATATTCGTGTTCAGCGCATTGAGATACCTCAGCAAACATGTCTTTACCACCCCATGGGCAAAAATTGCGAAAAATCAATAAAATCAATAAATCGATAAGTTGGCACGAAATGGTTGTCATATTCGTGTTCAGCGTATTGACATACCCCAGATGGGCGAAAACAGCGAAAAATCAATAAAATCGATATAATCGATAAACCAATCAATAATCCCAGGTGCAAAGTAGCCTATAACCTCCGCCGGCCCCCAAAGAACCTACATGCAAAATTTGGTCCCGATCGGTTCATCCTCCGCGATTTCTATAAGGAACATACAAACAAACACACAAACACACACAAACACACACACAAACAAACTTTCACTTTTATATATACAGATTTGGCTTTTTGAGATGTGGGAACCGAAGCTGGATTTCCCGCTCTTCAACTTATTCATTGGAACCTAGTTTTTCCTTGAGTTGTTAGTCTCAAAATTCCTTTACATGTATCAGATGGATAGCATGATGAAGGCATAATGCCATTTTTGACCGCATCCAAGTTCGGTTTTTCCACTAGTCCTATTGCTTGCTTCACAGCGACACCGTCGCTGGTCAAAGAGAGATTTTGCAACTTCCCGATTTCTTACCTTACAATTTGGTATGGAAAGCATATTGGTATAGGAGTTGTGCGAACATGAGCGAGACTAAATGGTCCCGGTGACAGCGCATCTGTGAAGTGAAGCGAACTACTGGCCTTATGCTTCAACTGCACTCGTTTGCCTCCCCTAGGTTGACTACCAGAACCGCTCCGATGTCCATATTTTTACAAATATGGAATAAAATCCTTCTGCAATAAGGAACCACAACACCATGTGGGCTTTTGAGTTGGTCATTGAGCACTGCTAAACTGCGCACTATGTCGTTCTCGCTAGTTTGGTTCATAGGGGAGAATCATGACAGTCAGAGAAAATAAAGCAAGTGCATGTTGAACTTTCTGGCATGTGTATAACAGACTCCTGTGGTCCGGACCAAGGATACGATTTGTTAGGGGTTACGATTTACGCTGGTCACTTCTTTGTATTCTTTTTAGTATTCATGCAAAAATTAGTTGAATTTATTTGAAACATCGAAAAATGATTTGAAATTTTTCTTGTGTCATCAGTGATATCTGGATCATCAAAGAAGGTCTTAAGTTTACGATTTGAGGAGATCTCGAGAGATTAACTTGCGAAAACCAAAATTTTTGTCAGCCCCATCCAGGCTCCGTTCCTGCTTTTTCTACCGCATCACTTGCCTCTTGGCACTCTGGGCTAAGATACGCATAACCAGCCGAAACCAGGCTGGCAAACAAACTCTCAATCTCTAGGATAACCAATAACGCTGACCATGAAAGGTTTGCTTCTTTATTGTACTGTGAGTTCCGGCTCAGGGTTGGAATTGTCTTCGCATTCCACTAATATCATTGTGACGGATTCCGAAGCATGGCGCGTACGAGCGGCTCCGTTAATATGCACTACTGACGTCTCCTAAATTTCTCCACTTCCTTTTTCATAATTGTTTTGTTGAAGCAATTTTTAGGGATCATCAAGCCAGGTGCACGTTGTAGTGATCGGGAATAAGTTCTGGAGCGAGTCTTCAGCTAGATTTTGACAGCAGTTTCCTAAAGCTTCTCATCGAGCGACGAAAAAGTATGGACCGAAACGGAACTGGCTTTGGGAGTGTTCAGTTTTTGGCCTATATTCACTATTAATTCACCTCTTGTTTTAACGGAGCCCTAGCTTTTTCTTTAGCTAGCTCTCTACCAATAAAAAGCCAAAAGTTATGAGTATTCCTTCCCGGAAATGCTAGGATCGTTGCAGTGGAAAATTCTGTTTATCTGTAGCTGCTTCAAAAAGAAGAACACAGATGCGATCCTTCATTTTCAGTCGTTGCAAGCGTTCTACTCGGAGTCAAACAATGGGAAGTACGTTCCGCGAGCGATCTACATCGATCTCGAGCCGACAGTCCTCGGTACGTCCATGAACTTCTCATGTTTTTCCTGACCAAGTATGAATTGATAGGCGGTTCCTAGCGAGGTCACCGCAGCAGGACAGTTCTGCTACTTGACAAGTTGCTGGATATCTACGCTGTGATCGGCGGCGATCGGTCAGGTTGATATCGGCAAACCACTTCCAACGGTCATCAGCGCGGAAAAATGTTGATGTAGCGCTGGTCGTTTAGCAGCGTAAAAAGTGTATCCAGTTAGAGGAGTATAACCCAATAGCTTGGAGTCACTTAACATGGTTCATGAGGAAAGCCACTTGTGCCAGCTCGCACATCACCTGTTGCACAAGCGAACTCTGTTACAACGAATTCGCTGCTGGAGAAGCAAGACAAGCTCTGCATCTTCACAGCGAGAATTTTCCCTCCATGTTTTTGGGATTCGTCCTAGGTGGCTCATTCTGAGCTACCATCTATCGCTGCTATTTGTTGCAAGACCTCTACGTCGATCTATGTACCATAGAAGTGCTCAAGCTCAGCAGACCCTTTCTGCTGTCGCCCTATGTCGGCTCCCGAAAGCTGGCTAGAAGTTCGAGAACCTTTTCCGGAGAACGGTTTACCATCAAACATCATACTCTCTGGGATTTCTGTTAATGACCGCCATCTTCTTCTGCTCCGGACATACTGAATGTGCAAGGAAAAACTGGTTAACAAGACACACGAAAACTGGAGACTCCGCTTTCCACATGCAGCAATTTTCTGCTCAGGCCACAATTTGTCAAGGATCTGATCATACGATAAGCCATGGGCCATGGCTCTTGGTAATCACAGGATTTCTATAGTTTTTCGACGTTACAACTTTATAAGAATACGAAAAAAAAAAACAATGACAACGAAAATTTCCAACAGAACTTTTGCGCCAGTACAATACTTTTTGTAATTTCGTTCTTGTGGTCTCTTATTTCTACAGCTCCGTCGTCGGAAACTACAATAGTTGAAATAGGGCACTTGTAAGTGCTCGTTCAACATTGTTCGAATTAAAAGCAGCACTCCCAGACGTGATTGTGTCCTAAATTTATTTTGGAGCTGTAAGGAAATTCATAATCAGTGGTGAAAAATTGTGAAACACGCAATAAATACAATTGGAGCCTACTTGCGTATGAATGCACTGGGAAATGTTCGCTCGGAAGTTTGCGAATCTCGTCACGAATGGAGAACGCTAATAATGAAGGCTCGCCTGGAAATGAACGATCATGCACGACCTAAACCGTGCGTCGCACGACCAGAATTCAGAGAAGGCTGCTGGGTTTGCCACGGTGACTGTAGTCCAGAATTTTGACGGGTCCCTTAAAAGCAGCATTCACGGAGATTTCTGTGATGAAGATTTCGCGGTATATCGGGGTCTTTAGGGATGGTAGACTCATCGACAATGATGAAGTAGCGTGAAACAAGCGGGAAGCACAAGAAATGGTGACCGTATTTCCTGTGCGTCCAAAACGCGGATTAGTGTTCCGCTAATAGGTCCCGCCACGGAAACCTGATGGGTGGTACGCATTCCATGCACCACAATCCATCCGCTGCGCAAATCCACACGCGCATATACGGTCAACAGCGTTAGCTGGCATGACTCAACCCTTTTGTCCAAGTCGGCAGTTGTATCCACGGCAGTATCATTGCGGGCAGGCGGCTATTCACTGTGTTCAACTTTACGCGGTAGGCGACTCCCTTCAAGTATGGCAATTTCCGTGAGTGTTGCCTTTAAGTTCTAGGGAGAAAAGTCTACCGTAATTCATCGACCGAGATACATATTATATAGTAGCTCTCTGGGAACTACCTATAGTGCTGTTAGTATTCCTCCTCATTTGAACATTGCTGATGGCAAAGAGCTTGTTGCATTCTAGAGGAGTCGAGAAGGACCGAAGCGCACCTGTAGCATTGGCGCTGGCGTCGAAAACCTTGAGTTTTGCAGATGAAATTCGCACCGGCGCATTTTCGAGCCTTTTCCACCCCGACCAGATCATCAGTGGAAAGGAAGATGCGGCCAACAACTACGCGCGTGGGCACTACACCATCGGCAAGGAGCTGATCGACGTGGTCCTTGAGCGAATCAGGAAGCAGGTGATTCCACAAACTCTCCCCACTAAGGGTCTACTTCACAGACAGAGGAACATTCCAGACGGAGAACTGCATGGGCCTGCAGGGCTTCCTCGTCTTCCACTCCTTCGGCGGAGGCACTGGCAGCGGCTTCAGCTCTCTGCTTATGGAGCGACTGAGCGTTGAGTACGGAAAGAAGAGTAAATTGGAGTTTAGGTGGGTGAGCTGCGAAGCAAATGGCTTATGCTTAACGGGACCCCTTTTTCAGCATCTACCCAGCTCCGCAGGTCTCCACAGCAGTCGTTGAGCCATACAATTCCATCCTTACAACCCATTGCACCCTGGAGCACTCGGACTGCTCATTTATGGTGGACAACGAGGCCATCTACGATATTTGCAGGAGGAACCTTAACGTTGAGGTGTGCTAATTTCGAACTGCCATTGTTGATTAATTATATACTGCGATTTTAGCGCCCATCCTACGTGAACTTGAATCGCTTGATCGCACAGATCGTCTCCTCAATCACGGCATCGCTACGTTTTGATGGGGCGCTGAATGTGGATCTAACTGAATTCCAGGTCCTTCGGTATCCAATAATTATCATTGTGTTCGAAAAGGTTCATCTACTTTTTTTTATTCAGACGAACCTCGTTCCTTATCCACGAATTCACTTCCCGCTCGCCACTTACGCTCCAGTGATATCAGCTGAGAAGGTAATGTGCATGACCCTCATGTTCTCATGTTCGCTGCCAGTCAGTGCTATAAAGTTCATTCATCATAGTTGTAGATGGCAAATTAAATTACGGAACCTGGATAGAGAGCAATTAGTTCACCTTTCCAATTGATAATTTTACCAGGAATGACAGCCCACGTAGAAGAATCAGTCGTAAAGGCCATCCTTCGCAGTGATGCTAAAGCCCTTGGCAACATCAGCATTACTGATTGTTGATTTCTTTGGTTTGATGTTGATTTGCATTCACCGTAAGATTAATGGATGACCGATCCGGAAATTCGAAAATTCGTGAAGGATACCCTTAAGCCCTGCAGTCCTTCCAAACTCTTCTGTGGGGCTGTATCGCTACTTTCTTTCAGGCCATTCAATTTTTAATTATTTATCCCTTCAATTCGCCAAATCAGTGCGCTACAATTCTGTTGATTCTGCGGTTTTTTTTTTGGGCTCTTCAACTTTTTCGAAATCAAACGTCCATCACGATAGCCGATCCTTATTAACGGCAACAAATACCTTGTGTCAGACCATGATTGATTTACAGCGCCTTCTCACGCTTTCAAGTGCCTTTGCAGGCCTACCATGAGCCATTGTCCGTGCAGGACATCACCCACATGTGTTTCGAGCCGTGTAATCAAATGGTCAAATGTGACCCGCGCAGGGGCAAGTACATGGTGAGCATCTCCTCGTGGGTCCTCTACAATCCCTCCGACTATCCGAGTTGCAGGCTGTGTGCTTGCTTTATCGTGGCGACGTGGTTCCGAAAGACGTCAACGCAGCCATCGCCTCCGTAAAGACAAGAAGGGGCATCCAGTTTGTAGACTGGTGAGTGCTCCTCCATGGAAGCCTCTATATCTTTTCTCAGAAATAAGTAAAACTAGGGAGGTTCATTAGTGACTGTCACTGTCAGTAAAACCCGTAATTGAGTTTGCACTACTCTTGTCCTTTGATAACCGAGATAACTAAGGTGCCCAACCGGATTCAAAGTCGGCATAAACTACCAGGCGCCAACAGCAGTGGAAGGAGGAGATCTCGCTAAGGCAAGCTTGTTCATTTATTCAAATAACCCGTGGGAAATCAACGACTCACGAAGTCATTGTTGCTGTCATCTTACGTTTAAGTTTATTCTGTGAAACGGCTATAAATCATACTTATGGAACGAGTGTAAGATCTCTTCGATCAGCAGTATGAAGTTTGGTCGTGTAAGAGGTCATTTCCCATCTGCAAGCTTGCTGTTTTATGACTGCTAGGCATTAGATCCAATCTAAAACAGTTTAAGCTAGATTTAGAAAGTTTGGTCCTTTCAGGTTAGCTTGCTCATACCTAGGGGACCGAACAGTGACCTAAATTTAGTCGTAAGAAAGTGCGTGCATTTACAGATTCAAACAGCAGTTTATTTCAAAATACCTGGCTCAATCCAGGGCAGTAAAATCGTTTGAGCCCGGAACTCAGAACCACAATACCCTCGCTAACCTCTCTGAAAAAGTACACCCGGTGCGCGAACTTGCATTCTTTTCATTCTATCCCCATAAATTTGTTGATATGCAGTGTATCGAAACTCCATATAGATCTCGATAACTGCAAATGATCGATTAACCTACCCATAAAACATACAACAATAAAGCTCATACTGAATTGTGGAACTCAAGCGTTTTTTTTTTATTCTGAATCTGCGGCGAGACACCCGTTGTGCGACAAAGTTGTGGCAGAATGGGAATACCTAAATTTCCATATTAAAGCTAAAAACTGCAAGCAAACCCCATATGGGACTGAGGTTGAACCGATTACAGTTCTTGCCTTCGGATTTATTTCTGCAGTGCTTTTCGTGTTACTACTATAATTCATGGCAATGGAACAAAAAAAAACGCAATTTTGCTCATCAAATGTTCATTTCTAACAAACATAGCGACGGTATTGCACGTCAAAATTTTACGATTTAACCCCTCCTCCTTGGAATGGTCCCTTCAAAAACCCCTTCCATGGATCCTTTGGCTACCCAAAGTGCTCTATCTATACAACTCGGCTCCGTGCTCAGCAAGCTGTTGTACAGACCGCTATGAAGATCTGTGAGCGCTTCCAGGTGCACCGCGCAGTGTGCATGCTCTCGAACACTACCTCCATAGCGGAGGCTTGGGCGAGACTCGACCACAAGTTCGACCTGATGTACGCCAAACGGGCTTTCGTACACTGGTACGTCGGTGAAGGTAAGCACATGCGGCCAAATTCATCATAGAAGGAATTTGTTTCCATTTGTGAAGACTGATGATTTAGGAATGGAAGAGGGAGAATTCACAGAGGCGAGAGAGGACTTGGCTGCACTTGAGAGGGACTATGAAGAGGTGAGAGCAGTTACCACACTTTCACTCCATAGTAAAGTCGCAAAAATCTTCACAGGTGAGCCGCGACTCAGCAACCATCGAGGAGGACGAGTACTGATCCTGCAATTTACACATTTGTTCTGCTGTGATTGTATATAAAATAATAATGGGTAAATGAAGTATTTGAAATATGTTCGTTTTTCTTCGCAACAGTAGCAACAACATCAGAAGGAGGGGGAATCCGCGCTGTGGATGAGACCGAAAACCTCCGCGAAATAATAATAATTTTTTTCCGGTGACAGTTCTCCACAACCGTTTGTCTGCTATCCACGGTGTTTTTAGGAATGCGTTTCCCTCAGAACAGCAAAGCTTCCATGTTTTGTCACAAAAGGTCGCCACTGCTTCTCCAAGGTTATCACAAGTTTTGTCGCGGTTGCCGCCCTGAGGAGTGCCCCTCCCTTCCCTCGAGCCTCCCCTCGAGTCGGAACTGATTGTATTCGCTTCATCGTTTTTGTACTTTAACTCCGTAGGAGTGCACTCTAAGGCAGTAGTACCCTCCAGCGAGAATTTGGCCTTAGAGATTAACTGTGATCTTGGATTTATGAGCCTGATGATGAGCACGGATATATGTACTATTCAATTTCTTGCAAAGTTGCGCGAAATACGGTTTTGGGACCTCCACTTTGGGTCTGTTGAAAAGGTTTGTCGCTGCGTGCGGCAGTGGCGGACGCAGAGGAAAGAGGGCCCTTCCGCTCTCGAGAATGAGTTGCCGAATTTTCTGAGAATACTTCACGAAATAATTAATAGCTTTGTACTAGCTCGTTTTTAATTGTTTATTTTATTCGCCATGTCCGACTTTCCATGGGCCTCGGCATGGTGGAGAGTTAGGTTGTTGTTACTGATGTAGCCACACGAGGTTGGTATCAACTTTATTATGATTTCACCCTTCCAGGCTCTGAAGAAGGCGATCTCGCCGAAACGTAAGCCGAGAATAAAGTTGATACCAACCTCGTGTGTTTATTTTATTATTATTCCAAATGTTATTAATTATTCAATACTAAACTAATATTTAAGCAATTTCTATTTTCTATTTCTTTCTATTTTCTTATATTTTATACGGGTCCCCTAAAAAGTTACTCATGCTTGCGGCGCGTAAAAGTTTACGCGCCGATACACAGTGCAAAGGAGGGAGACAGAAGAGAAATCCTGGCAGGTCAGGAATGTTCCTAGTTTTGCCGCAGCGACTGCCGCGCGAACAAACCGCGTTTCCATTTTCGCCGCTTTCGGTCGGCGCGAAAACTTTGTGGAGTTTTGGAGAGACGCGTAAACTTTGACGCGCCGCAAGCATGAACTTTTAAGTGGCGGAGTTGCGACCTTTTCCCACGTCCCGCCTGGATTTCCATTCCTGAGTCCGGCATTGGTGTTTGGGTATAGAAAAGCGGTTGTTCTCCTTGGGTTGGGCAATGTGTGGAAATGAGTATATATGGTAATCAAGTACCATCAGGAGGAAGGAGGATTTTCGGGTAGGACAGATAATTCATTTCCAAGGGATAGACGAATACATATCTACACTCTTACAAGTGTCGGAAAGTGGACAGGGACGTGGGGGACGTCGGAAGGAAGTGGGGTCTCCGCCACTTTAGAGACCCATGTGGAAAATAAAATTAATAAAAATATTAATTATAACAACAAGCCATTAATAAAAATTATTTGAAGAGTAATAATAAAGATAAACAATCAAAAATAAACTAATACAAGGCTCTTATTTGTACGTGAAGTACTTTCAAAATTTGGCGACGCACTCTCAGACGGGTGGAGGGCCACGTCACATGAGGATTACCGCGGCCAGTGTTCAAGTTACAAAACGCTCGAAATCTCGGACATGAAAGTTACCAATGGAGATGTTTTTAGCGATAAATCTATCACACTAACTAAAATAGCATCATCTTCACTTGCGGCAACTTGGAAATGGTTCAGCCTCACTGGTCTTGGAGTACTCGAGAGCGATCGATGCAATCAATTCTGCAATTCCCATCCATTTCTCACTACTTCTCCTTCGTTGTTACAGCAAATATCCACCTCCTCCATCGATACGTCACAGCTTTTCCAGCTCGAAGGTAAAAACGAAGGGCAAGCGGTTGTTCTCCTCGGGTTGGGTTACGTAACTCATTGCGTCACACATGTCAGTTGTCAACACGAAGATCAAAGGCGTGAACAATTGAACAATCGCTTTGGATGAGTCTTGGCAAATCATTCCAATGAAACACTCTTACAAGTACGGATCTTTCAACCAGTACGTGCTAGTAAGACAACTGCTCCAATTACTCTCCAACAGCAGCCACAGGACAGGTTGTGAATTTCGAGGACCACTTGTGAGCTCTGGAATGAGCACGATTTTTGTAGTTTCGCAGCATTCGTCGCTAGTGGCCCGTTGTTGTTTGAAAATAATGGTTGTAGGGGGAGCACTTAAATCAGCAGTTTGCCCGAAAGAAGACAGCCCAAGTCTGCAGAGAGGGAGAGCCTAAGCTCTATGACAGAAATTATTCTCGTGCTATTTGGTCTACAGATATTGATCACTATCCTTAATGTCCTTAATCTTCAATGGTCTTTGATGATCATGGCTGACGAACCTATGTATGTATAAGGATCCCGTACTAATGCTCCGTGGCACTTTTCAAAGAAATCAGAAAATGTTTTTCGATGGAATGTTCAAGAACAGTGGGAACTTTTGCTAATAAAATTTTGGTATTAACTATACTGCTTATCTTTCACTACAAATTATCTATTATATTACACAAGTACAAGACATTCAATTTCTTCAAACGGAAAGACTTTCATCTTGCGCGTGGAGGCTAAAGCATTTCAATGCTATGAGAAACCCTTACGCATATTCAGATCGATTTTGAGTGCGACTTTGTTCAGCCACATCATTCGCATCTTTAACATCTGGGTCAGATCAGCAGCTGCAAGCTGTTTTCATTAGAGAGTCACAGATCGAAATCTCAGCGAAGATCTTAAAGTATGTCCCTGACTCAGGACGCTAATGGGCCGCAGGTGTTCCATCCTGTCCGCTAATAAAAGAAGGAGCTCGACACCAGCCGCATCCATCGCAACTATCGAGAAGGTCACGTTTTACGCTTTGATTTGAAAAAAAAAGTACCAGAACTCCACTAGTGTTCAGGAACGGGGCAAAAATAAGTTTCAGAAATAATAACTTTCAAAAACACCCCCCCCCGCCTCCCCCCCGCCTTCCCCGACTTCCCCTTGACAGCGGTGCAATAGAAACAATAACATATGCTTATTTACTGTACTTCCCCATGTGTCTTTGCAAGCATCGTGAAGAACGAGCTCCACGTGCAGTAAGGTCTAGTTTTTACCCACTCATAGACCTGGGAACTGCAGCAAGTGGTGAAAGGCTTTTTGAAGAGTTCCTGCCTGGATTGTGGATCCACCCGAGCCTCCCAAGCTGTCGTGATAATTTAGCCAGTTTTGACAACCATGTATATGTAGAAGAGCAGGAGACTATCATCCAAGTAATAAATGTCCCAACGGTGCTCCGAGAACTTTTAGAAGTCCTTGACACTTGTCTGTGTTGTTGAGCGAAGCGGTTCGTGTTATTCGTGCCGCACTTGGTTTTACGGGGATGCAAGCAAAACGCCTGCGTCTCTGCCTCTCCTTGCAAGTCGCCAGCGTCCTCGCAGCCACACTTATCCGAGCTTCCTTTGTGTGTCCAAGCGGATCTGCTGCACATGCAAAGTCCGTAGCTTTCCGCTTCCGCCTCATCCACGACTGCAAATTATTTGAGCAACAGTTGTCAGTGTTTTCTATATGCCTCCCCTCCGTTTCCTTGTTTCGTTTTAATTTTTTTTCTCTCGATCAGCTTGTGAGCTATTCAGTGGCAATGACCTCGGAGGAACCCCGTCAACCACACGACTACGAGGCCGACTTTGATCCGGACGCCTACCTCCAGTTCTACTTTGGCAGGTGCACTTCTTTCTTCTCACCACTACATTTGACTTGATGCATCGTATAGAAAAAAGGGTCTGTGAGCCCTACTTGGAACTACTTCCTTGTAGAAAAAGATCCCCTCATGTGCATGAAGTGTCGTTTTCCATGGATAACGCCGTTCTTCCACCAACTTCCCTATCTACTCCAAAAATTTGTGTTTCTCAGCAAATCGCTTAGCTCTTCCTTGCAAGAATAGCTTTTACAGCCTCTGATACTGATCGAAAGGGGCTAAGCACTAATCTGAGGCTGCTGAGTACAAGAGCCGAT
The DNA here is from genome assembly GCA_000816745.1 of Ancylostoma duodenale. Classification (NCBI taxonomy): domain Eukaryota; kingdom Metazoa; phylum Nematoda; class Chromadorea; order Rhabditida; family Ancylostomatidae; genus Ancylostoma; species Ancylostoma duodenale. The sequence continues at coordinate 17,267 of KN726767.1, forward strand.
TGTGTGTAATGCACCTCTCGCGTCAAACTGTTTGTGTAAGCTCCGTTGACCGATCAATGGTTCCGATCTTCAAAGTCCTGCAAGTCACAGTTAGCACCGAACGACGATTTTGCAGACCGGTAGGCTGCTCATTCGGTGCAAGGCCTACCGGAGGAGAGGAAAATGGCATGGCGTTGCAACGTCATTCTCAGTGTCGCTTTTTAATTGGTAACCTTGGAATTTCTGGGGAAAGGAATTCTTTACTATCGTTTGTTACTTTTCTCTGACTCCATGTAAGAAACATCTATAAAATTTTGTCCATTTTCTTATAGAACATGTAATATATAATATAATTTATTTATATATTCTAGAAAAATTTAATTATGTACAATTCTTTTTATTTGTTCCTATAATACATCGTGTGTATTATGTATTTATTCATATGTTTTAGAAATATTTACCTACATATCTACAATTTTGTCAAATGGGCCACCTATTGAGCGCTGTAGTATGTATGCTCTAGTCAAATTCTCATGCTCCTGCCGAGTGCGTCAATTCGATTCGTGAAGCTGCTGGTTCTGCAGGGCCAATTCCTTAGTTTTTCCCCATGTTCTGACTCGATCTTTCATCGTAATTACTCCTGTCATTTTCGAAGGTCGCAATATCTATCCAAAACCTCCCCAAGTGTTGTGTGACAACCTCGTTTCATCTTCCAATCAGACCATCAAAATTTTCCGGGGCTCTGCCCGGACCCATTATGAAGCTGCCTTTGCTTTTCACCCTTTTTACGAAACCCAGCTTGTCTAGCGACAAGGTCCGCTGGGGCCTAAGCCCACAGAGACTTTCGCAGAGATCGTAGAAGCAATACCACTGCACAGCCGCAAAGGTCTAAGAATTCCTGGGAATTTCAAGAGTGAAGGCATTTCTAATCGAAGTAAGGAATAACAGTAAGTTGGAGTGCTTCATTTAAAGGAATTTAAAGGGATTTTGTCTGAATCCACGGAGTACGTGAAATCTTCGACATAAATATTCCCATGAGTGCTGATTTCAATACATAACTACACTCAGAATTATTTCTGATATGCGCAATTCACTTTAAAGGCAGTGTGTCACCTCGTTTCGTTGGTTGAAAATACCAACATTCTGTAGACCTCCTCGTCACGCTAATTCCAAAGATGTACGTCAAATCTCATGAAAACGACGAAAACCGCGTTTTCAGAGGGTCCGGAGGTGCAGTTCACGGACCACTTGGGCGGAGTGGTCCGTGAATGTGCTGGCTGCCCGCCACGTCTGCATCGTTGGGCAACACGTCTATACGTGTCCGATCGATGAGATCAACGGCTTCACGCGTCCACTAGGCTCGACAAACTGTTACAAATCCCGTCCCGAAAAACGTTTAAAAATAGGGTTTGAAGACCTTTTCGTAACATTTTAGGTATACCGTTGGATTCAGCATGTCGTAGAGATTTAGAATCTGCTAAAAGCTCACACACGAAATCGAGGTGACACACTGCCTTTAATGGAGAATCGCGCTTAATTTGCGACCATACAGCTATACATCTCTCAAGCCGTATTAAAGGTCTTATCGTCGGTCACGGCGCAGTGCACGTATAATGTATCAACAAGCATGAGCTCTTGTTATTCTCCTGTTGTGTTTTCAGAGTATGCTTCTTTAACTGTTCTCTGCTTTCATATTCCCGTCAACATCTTGTGTAGCATGGATGTTTGTGTTTCCGGATGAATTTGCAGCCCAATCTGAGCTATGGTGTGACGAATATTTTGGTTGGGCAGTGAGTTAGTTCTAGGCTTCAAGATATTGGCCCCTCGCACATCATTTAAAATTAACTTTTCAAATTTACGGGATTTTAGTTTATGAAACGGAAAGGGGAGGGCGGATACCGTGGCGGCACATGGCACGATTGACTGTTCCCTGATTTCATGTTCCCGTCTACCCACAAACGGGATCTGGGCGCACTCCTGCCAGCAGGTACCCTGTTGCGCGTCTCGCTTTGCGTGGATCTGCTTGACATCTACACTCCTCACACCATCATCCGATCAGAGAAAAGAACTCTGAACTCTGAAGAAGTGTTCCATGGATTTTAGGATATGCCAATAAAAAAGTATTTAAGCAAGCTCAATTAAACACGCAATTGAATTTGTAGTTCGAAAAAAGACATTTTTGGGGAGCCCCAATGATTATTCTGTTCGAATAAGGAGCTTTCTGAAACGTCAGCACATGCACTTAGAATAAGCATTTCTCTCAAATTTCCGAATGATTTAGTTCCTCGAATACGTGGCTCTCCGAAGTTTTTGGATATTACAAGGCTCCTTTTCAAAGTTGAATACAAGTTTGTCATGTAAGGTCTGAAGTTTCTCGTTATTTAGTTATTTTCGTCGGAATTATTCCACTAGTTGCGTGCGGCCCATACGTATGTATTGCGGTGGAACCGATTTCAGAGGTTCGTTACGTGGACATTTCCGTAATTTTCTGTGCTCTTTTTTTTACGATAGGGTAATGGCGGAACAGTGGAAGAGTTACTCTGTTAGGGAGATCCAGGCAATTCGCGACAAGAGACATTACACCGGGAGGGCGGACGGCAGGAGCGAGCCCAGGTCCAGTCTGTCTATAATGATAGCTGAAAAATGGTGTCATACGTCCTGCACCCGACGCCGCGGGTAGTTGGTTCCACACGTGGATCCATCAAACATTTCCATTTAGGTCAGTAAACTGCTGTCTGATTTGTACAGGATAACCTAAGAGTGTTTGCAGTTCTGTAGCTGCTTATAGGTTACTCAACTTCCAAGGCTCTTCAATCAGAGCAACCCAGCCTCAATAAAGTGACAGCCGTATTCACGCACTGTGCACGTACGTTTGCATGTCACAGTCGCGAACAACACAGCTGAAGGTTTACAACGAGCGGTTTCGTCCTACGTCAGCGTTCGCGAAAACAGACAACTGCTCGAAAGTTGCACAGTCTTCAGAGAGGAATGGGGTTCGTCTAACAATGCTAACACTTCCGAAGAGTTTTCGTTCACCCGTCGCGTTTGATCATTGGTTTGATGAGCAGATTAACCACACTGGAAGCAGAAAGATTGGACAGGAATGAAAAAGGTGATGTTAGTGAAATATGTAGATGCACAGGCGATCAGAGTGCCACGAGTGCCACGTCGCATGTGAAGAGTGCGCTTACGAGTAGACCCCTGAAATCTTTTGTAAGTTTACGCGCAGAACCAACTTCACTCTTGTCTCACTAAAATTTAAGTTGAGAAAACAATGAGTGTTGGCCAATGAGGCAACCACCATAATGCAGGGTGCGCCAAAAATTACCTGCGCGTACATTTTTCGGTCCCAAACACGAACGGCTGAACCAATTCGCGAGCCATTTCGCAAGTATTTGTAAAAAATATATTTCTACAGTAAAAAATAGTTTGTTTTCTAAATGACATATTTATCTTCCTTTACAGACTTGAAGAAGTCTGCTAATGGCGGAGCTCGTTGGTCGCGGGTTTTATTTCGCAAGATTTTTTCTAGATTTTTTCAGGACGAATATCAACAGGTCTAATTCCATTTACGTAATAGTATACACCCCACCTTCTATCATATTCGAGTAGGAGCCCATGAGATTTCCAACAGAGGAAGCAACGATGACAACCTCTTTGAGCGGAAAATTGGAATAATACATCATCACGTCTCATTTGAACTAATTCCTCCCTGCAAAGCGGCAATCAATCAGTTCCCAAGAACCAAATTTTGCTGAAAGATTTGAGGGCCAGCATAGATTCTAAAACATCCACCACTAATATTTCCACTCCTGGATTACACCATTTAGACCGCGAAAACCAGGGAAATCGGTACATCAGATAAAATGCCTGTTCATGCCGTGAGGAGCAAATGATGGTCCAATTCATTACATGGTTTCAGCAGTATAGACTTAGCCCTGAACTATTACATACAAAAATTTGGATTCGTCTGAAATCCATTGCATTAAAAGCTATGAGGAACGGGACAGAGACCAACCACGAATAAGGAGCGATTTTTTAGCCCGTGTCTAGAAAGATTTCGCAAGCTTGTGGCAAAAAGAGGCCAATTCCGAAAATAGCTACTGTTTACGGTAGAAATGGTTTAAGCAAACATACTTACAAAATGGCTTGTGGATTCGTTGAATCGTCCCAATTTGAGAGAGAAAAAACTAACGCGCAGGTAATTTTTGCGCACCCTGTAGATTTTCTCCAGTACATGTGTTTAGAGCAGAAAATTCACGGTCGAAAAATGATAAGATTTGTCATTGTTCTGGAGTGGAATCTGACTATGCTTAGAGATTTGGAGATTTTTCAGCGAATACTCCTATGTTCCTAAAAATCTACTAACTGCAAGTAGCTTCATAAATTTGAGCGATAAACTAATTGTTTATGTATTAGGTTGATTCACAAGTTCTGTCCCTATATGTTTGTCGCATTGTATCTTGTAATTACAAAATCTATTGCTGTCCTGATCTGGATCATGAGGAAACACTATATACGCGCTACTGAAGGAATAGTCATTCGTCCTGAATTTCATCACGGTAAGCAAGAACCCTGCACCGATTGAAACTCATCTGCAGCAGTACATACTGTTCCGGTATATTGCAAACGTTGAGGAACTCGAAGCTCACAAATGTATGTGCGCTAAGAATATCGAGGACATTCACATTTTCGAAACTGTGACGCCATGGTTCGATAAGTCTTTTTGCGGAGATAATCTGCTTCAAAATAAACCGTGTTTGAAAAGTCCATTCGAGTTGAATTAGGATGCTCTGAGGACGCAACTGGAAGGCAACCTCTGAAAAACCATTTGCTAATTGATGTATGCTTTCCTACGCTTTCAACCACCTACAGCATATGGACTACAAGGAATTAGTATCGTCAATCTGCTGGGTCAAAGTGTTCCACATGATTTCACCAAGGCAGCCAAGGAAAGGAGGGTCAAGTGCACCTTTCAACTCCTAAACAAGCTCTAAGCTCTTTTGATTCGAGGATTCCATTGACCGAATAGGAGTCCTTGGAGTCTGAGCTACTGCAGGTTATGGGTGTAAGGTTACCAGCAGAATAGCAGTGCTAGACCGGAAAAACCAGGACAGTACGAAAACTAACTTCTCCTGCATGTCTTGTGCAGTGTTGAAGGAGTAGAGCGCTGGAGGCTACTAAAAGAGAAAGGTACTGTAATGGCCTCAATTCATGTATACAACCGAGTCACTCCTATTCAAGAACTCGATCAGGAGTTGCACATGAAATCTTCTTCACGCTGGACAAGGCCCTAAGCCCAACCCTATGCTGAGAATTTTACGGAGGTTTTTTCGAACACGTCCAGCTGGAAGGTCACTTCCCATATATTTCACTCCTTAAACCTAGCCCTATCAGATAACTAGCTGGCTGTGTCACTAAAAAACGATGTGCATGGAAAATTTATCACTAAACGTAAGGACATCTAAGCAACGTGATGATTCAACGTGGTGTTGATGGTTTCCCGATCAAAGCATGCCTCTTTCCAAGCAACAGGATCGGCGAGGTGCTTATCGGATAGCGCAGGGTCGACTTTATAGATGACTAATATATCACTGGTTGAAATTGCGTTTTCACTAAATTATTTGAATTCGATGCAAAGGGTGCTAGTAGGGACAGAACTTATGAATCAACCTAATAGTACAAGTACTTTTACTTGTCGAACCTTTTAAAACCACCTCATTATAGGGAATCAATTGAGGAGGGAACCCGGATGTCGCTGTTTGCACTTCCTGTCTTCGCTCACACTATCAAGAAAACAATGCCTGCCGAGGAACGGCAGACGTTGCTCGACATCGGAGCAGGTGAGCCACTTCACTACTTTGAAAAAATGTGTGCCGAGAATATGGATGCAGCGCCTATGGAGAGCAGTCTGAACCACGCACTGTACAGAGGAGAGGATATTTTTAAGGCCCGACGGTCTACTCTGCGCTCTGCTTTCGCGACGTGGTGAAGCGAGTCTATCTCTCCGACTATTTGTCCAAAAACCTCGACATATTGAAGGCCTGGCGGAGCCACACGTCCAAGTACGACTGGAAACCCACAATCAAGGTGATACTGAGGTAGATACAGACTCATTTTCATAGAACCCATTTTTTAAATAGCCTCTATTTGGTTAAGGACGGAGGGAGTGCTGCCTGCATCCGACACGCACATGGAAGAGGTAGAGGAAAGGGCACGAGCAGCACTCAAGTGTGGAGGCATCTTGTACGCAAACGTGCATGAGGACCCCGTCGTTCCCGACATGAAAGGGGAGCAGGTGAATAAAGCCTATGTTGAAGCGGTGAAGTAGCCATTGAACCTGGCCAAGTTGGCGGGTGTAACCAGGAAACTGTGATCTGTATATACAGGGGGCCATAAGTTATTGTACAACATCTGCTCATGTATTTCACCGCCAGGAATACATGGTTCACTCTCCTCTTTTCTTTGCTGAATAAAGGAAGGTTCAAAGTATTTTTCTGTTAAAACTTTGTTCCCCAAAAGTTGCCCTCGAAACAGATTTTTAAACAAAACCCGTTACTGTGACAACTTTTAGTAGATATGGGAATAACCTCTGGGGTACATTCACATGTCACGAGCTTCACCCAATATTCAGCGTCGTAGATGTCGTTATGAGGTTATTCAGAAGTAGTCTCTGGAGGAAGATGACTGAAAAATCCATATTTTACTGCAGTTTCTTGTTCGCCTGAACTTAAGCAAGAATATATCACTGCTAAAATTGGAAGAAAATAGGAGATTCGATATTTTGGTATCTTATGTCGAAATTCCGAAACAATCCTCATCCTTCTATCCTTTCGAAAGTTCCACGGGAGGCTACCGAACGATGTCAAGACTCCGGAAGTTGTGCTTGCCGTGCGCCTTCGATAGCAAATCAAGCTCCACTGGATTCCAAAGAGTGTCAAGCTCCTTGGAATTTCTGAATCCTTTTTCTCTGCGCTTCCATTCCGAAGTTCAATGGAACTCAAGAATCGACGGGTGACGTCATACTCGCGCGGAACTTGCGAAAATCGGGCTTCAATCAGATCATCGAAAAACCATTTGAAAAGCTCCAATTTTTGTCGAGAAAAGAAGTCGCGAAAAAAACCGCATTATTTATGCACCAATCTAATAGAAGAGTCCAAATGGGTAAAAACACGCATGCCTCGTGAAAATCAGTCGCAACATTATGCAGTCACGGCATGTCGCCCACCGACAACTTTTGCTGCTTTACCTCTTTTGCAGCGGAGACACCGCTGTGACAATCTAACGAACCTGCCCTAGAGAGGATTATGGATAAAAATTTCAGAAAAGTTCAAATCGAGTGACTGCGTCACTGCTGGCTCCCCATAGTGGTGCTAGTCTGTGTAAAAAAAAGTAGTGGTGTTAGTCTGTATAAAAAAGGAGGGCGTATGGATTGAAACAGGACCGTATCTTTGTGTGTGGGCATATGGGTCCATTGAAGATGAGATATTCACAGTGAAAGATATCTGCTGGATGACGTTGATTTTGATCCGTTGACAGCCTGTGCTACGAGCTCGCAAGGTTCTGTAGGGCCCGCAAAGAGTCTGTCATTTGCAAGAGGCCCGACTGTTTGCATTACTTCTTCACACATCAGATCTCAACGGGTTTGATGTCACAGGTCTGCCGTAGAGCACTTAGGTATAAATTGCTGCGGCATCGAATGAGGAACGGACTCTCACCGGAAGAATTTGCTAGCATTTAGTAAAAGTTTATACACGGATATTCTCTTCCACAAATTCTGCAATGTCTCAGCTATCTGTCAAACTGACGGTTTTGCCTCGCCAAAGATCAACATAAGAAACGGTCATATCACGGTTATTGGAACCAAGCTGCAATTTAAGTTTATAGACCGTTTCAAGACCATAATGGTCCCTGGTCACAAAATGTATAACTGCCGGTTTAACTTGCTGCTTAACTAGCAGTTATAGTACAATTACTATGGATCTTATCATTGTATTTTGTCGAAACTGGGAGGAGAGCCTTGTAGATTATGCGCACCGTACTGGGAGGCTTTGTAGGGAGCTGCTTTCAGTCTAACGCTTCCTTCAGTTGGTTCAAAATTCCAAGGTATTGACGATTTTTCTATCGAACATAATTCAAGCATCCTCTGGTCATCCTGTCAGGTGCCACTTCAGAATTGCTTGTTTAGGTTGACGTGCTCATAACCATCTTCACCCTCGAGAGTGCCTGCAAATCATACGCCGAGTACTGCCAGTGCGTCAAAAATATTGTGAGTTGCAAAGAAGCGTATTACATGTATATCATGCCCTAAAATTACCCAAAATCCCAAATTCCAAAAAGAGCCCTCTTACCAGGGTGCAACTCCTGCGCATAGTTCTCGTTCGATATATGACTTGGGCACGAGAAACTTTTAGGATCTCTTAGCTCTATCGGGTGATCACCCTGGTCTCAATCAGGTTGATCGATAGACTTTCGTAGTACGCAAGGTTTGCCCCAAGGCAGGTGAAGAATATCATGGTTGGGTAGTAAATATTAATCTTATGCCTCTGTTCCAAGTCACACTATAATTCTTTTTTGTGTGCCCTCTTTCTTGTTGCCGCATTTTTGAGCCACTCTTCAGCTGGGAGCTGTAGGAACTGCTCGGTAAAAAACAGCAAGAGTGTTCTGTTCCCTGACTAGAAATCTACTCACTTTCCTTATTAGAAATCGTCTTTTAGAATTTTTATTTTTAGTTGAAACATTTGCGGCCTGGGGGCCGACTTGTGCTCGGCTCTGTGCTTGAAGAGGAATCCTACAACTCAGGCAAAGACGTGAGTAGAATCTCTAGACTGTTCTGTTCGCATCCTTTCCAGGGTGTTCTTTGTGCCTGGATGCCATCCTCGCTCTTATTACCTATTCAGGTGATCTTTCACCTTCTGCACCTGAGTGAGGATCAGATCCTTAGTGCGCTAGGAAGTGCAGAGATTGATCTCGATTCCGTGAAGAAGTACGTGCTCGACGAAGACGGCGTGATGTTCCTGATGGCGACAAAGAATTGAGGCGCTTGTGAAGAACCAGTAAAGCCGCTCTTTCGCAACGGAAGTTCAACAGGACTTAACCATGACTTATTTGACCTAGACATTTCGCACAGGAATCACATTAAATCCACTTTTTTAGAGATATAATGCACTCTAGTTTTTCCTGTTGAGATTTCCTGAATTGTGGTAGGAGATAGGCATTCAGTGATTTGCGCTAGAGTGCTGAACACTTTGAGCTTGCAGAGTTCGCTTGCAGTTCCATCCACATCAGGTCCTTCACACTCCACTATGTGTAAATTAGTAGTTTTTCAATTTCGTCCGGTATGTAGTAATCTCTGGCCACCTTGTTGGCTGATGCTTGGGTAACCCTACAGGTTTAGGTCTTCCAGTGTTTCTTCGATGTACATCTCTGCCAACTTCCTTTTTTATGATTTCTCAGTAAATATGTAGATGATTAAGTTTTACATGTGTTGATGCTTTGCTCTAATTTTGCTCTTTCCTTCTTGCCTGAGAAGGAGATAATGAGCAGTGCAGTGCAGACGTACAATTATGGCCGAAATCCCTGTTCCCTGCACTACTGGGGCGGATTCATGATTGTTCCTGGCAACGTAATGATCTACCCGTCGTTCCAAGAAGGGCGAGTTTCCCTCTTAAAAATGGGCTGACTTTGTCCGGATAGCTCTTCTTTGTCGGCGACGACATGTGACGACAGAGGTAACAGAACACATCACATTTTGCTAGATTTCGGCCATTTTGGAAGAACGTTCGAGAAAAAAGTTCAGAATCTTCCCGAGAACGTTTATGAATCCCAACAATGGGCTCGTAGTAACCCTCTCGGCAAGCTGACAACTCGCTGTGGCATCGTGGAGGCTAAAATGTCAGCGAGTAAAGCGATTTTTATAACAAACTCATGTGTGGCCCACAAGTTCACGTAGTGGAACCTACCTAACCGCATGTATGATCCAAAACTCGACGAATAGCTGCTGCGCAAGCTAAACTATTACCAGACGTCATGGGGTTTGTTTCGCTCTTTCGCAATAGAAGAATCGCGACCAAATTTCCGATCGCTTAGCGATGTACGGAAAAGGACAGACCGTCTACGAGAACACAAAGTCCCTTGCTCACTAGTTGAATGAGGAGGAAGTATCGAACACGCCTCAAACAGAAGCTACACCAAATGAAGGTCACGATGATTTTGTAGTAGTCCGCTGCAGAAATCTTTCGCTACAGACCATCAAATCTTCCTCAGTAAGAAAGCACTTCTAAGATGTAAATGGAATGAATTAAAAACTCCACTGCATGAGCCCGGCATTGCTCAATAAAATGGATTCTCTACTCCCGCACAGCACCGTCCTGCCACATCGCGTACACCAGGCGCTCCACCGGCGTTGTTGTGTTTGGGCTCAGCCAGAAAATGGGCGTGGCCGATGATGCCCTATGGCTATACAAGTTTTACGATGCTTCTGCTGACAGCTACACCGACTCACATAGAAGGATGTGAATTTTGCGCGTCTCGACTACTTTTACTAACTAGTAACGATGAATTACCACTACTGAGCACTCAAAATGAAACTGTCATCTAAAGGGTCCATTCGAAAGAAAAAGGTTTGAAAAATTTAAAGAAATCAAAGGGAAGTAATACGCTTCTGTACTGAGACCGAATACGATGTCGTTGAATCCCCTAAAGAACTGTGCAGCGGGGTTACTTCACGTGTTCAGCACGAAGATCAGGTCTTCAAGTGGATAAAAGTGATGTCATTTGACGAAATGAACACCGATTCCGCGATCAGCAGAGCAAGTATCCTTCTATAGGAAAATTTTGAAGGGTTTTAAGAATTAAAGTGTAAGAATATCACCCCTATGCGTAATCCTTCCTGGCCGTCACTTAGCGGCAGCGCGCTGGTGCGTATCCGCGGGATATTGTCAACCGCGCCCCTTTTTTGGCTCGTCTACGGACACTTACCACCCATACGCGTCGCGTCAGGCTGTTTTGCCCTTTTTGAACATGGAAAGAAACATCCGGACATGCTTTAAAAGGTGATCTCACTCATTCTAACACCTCATTAGGCATATTAGGTCGAAGCTGACCTGTCCTTCCTAGGAAAAGACCAGGAACAGCCGTTTTCTAGGCACTGTCTCACCGGGACCTAACGCGCGCGGGTGGTAAGTGTCCGCTAATCTTTTTGGCTGAGCCCAAACGCGCGCTCCACCGGCTGGAGCAGCCTAGCTGGGAAATTTTGCCTCCTCTTAATCAACAAACCTCTCGCCTCAGAAACACTACTGCCCGAGAACTTCTTCGAAAACTGAAAGGGTTCCGGTATAATGGCTTGAAAACCATAAATGAGATTCATCGAGCCGACGTGTAGCACCTTGTTTCTTTTCTTCCACTGGAGGGAGTCAAACTCCACTCTTCAGGTCATTGCCTTTTTACAAAATAACTGTTGCGTTATAATAGTTCCGTGCGATCACGGAATTTTTGAAAGACTGCCAACCTCGGAGCTGGGATCTACCATCACGGCGTCCCCTGTTACGATCACTGGCACACGTATGTTAGCAGTAGAGAGTGTAGATCGACACTGCTCTCATAGTTTGCATTCCACGCAGTACGAACTTTTTTGTGCTTTGAAAAAACGGGAATGACAATAGCGTCCGCTCCATTTGTTCTTTCCAGAGAACTCCTTGGATGTGCGTCAACGAATTATCACATTCTACAATCCCGGAGAGCGACTATCAACACGAGGTGCTCTCTTGATAAGACGCTGTATGATTATGGCCGATGCATCAATAAGTGACGCCAGAAAAACCAATCACCGAATATGAGCTGTGCCGGCTGAACAAGCGGCTCCAAAGCAACACGTCTGTTAGTGAAGATTTTCGGCGGAGTAGCTCTGCTGGGTACTGTCGTGGATCTGTTGGTTTGTGTTATTCTTAAACTGGTCATACTCAGGGGGTGAACCAGGATTCCGTTCCCTTACAACTCTGATCTTTCCAAATTTGGGGGGGATGACACATTTTGCTGCGCCAACCCTAGATGGATAAGGTGCGCGGTATGTTGATGTGAACGTGAGTTAACTCTCATAACCTCCTGTTAGATGTCCACAAAGGAAACAAATTTTTTTGTGCGCCTTGGAAGGTCAACGCTGCAAGTCGACGTAGCTCGTCTCTTCCTTGCAAGGCGGTCGAAGGGCGGAATCGATCTGATTACGATAGAGCAGTCGACCGAGCATGTCGATGCTTCATGCGGAGATAGCATGTTATCTCGTGCTTGGCAATCATTACCGTGATATAGTCGCT
>KN726768.1:3499-36250 GCA_000816745.1 Ancylostoma duodenale
TGGTGTAAAGTGGACGTTAAGAAGAATTAAAGGAAAGCCAGGCATCGCACCGAAGAGAGAGCTACGAGAGGATATAACAGTTTCTAAGAATAATGTCAAGATTCAAAGAAAGTCGAACATCGGATCTGTTGGAAGTGAAAGTGTTACATGTAAGACTTAGTAAGTTGTGAAAATACATGATTATCTGGAGCACTGGTTGCTTCCGCGCAGGCCAGAGCTAGCGCGCTCACGGCGCGCTTCTGTGGAAGCGCTAGTGTGTGGGAATCGCTATCCAAATTTTGGTAGTCAAATAGGGTGTCAGCGGCCAGCCAGCCATGTCCGCCAACGGCCGTTCCGGCATCAGGCCTCTGATTCCGCGGACTTTTTTTTTTGTTTCGCACTATTTCACTGTTTGAAATGAGTTACAGGTCCCTCAAAACCCTAAAACCCAGTAAAATCTCAAATACGATGGTTACGTATTTGAGATTTTACAAATACGACATATGAATATGTGGAATCGACATCACCCAGTTCAGCTATTGGTACGGCAGAGTGAACATTGGTAGCATAGCTATTGCGCGGTCCCATCTGCGATCTATCATGTGTGCTTCTAAATTTGAAGTGTGGCTGTCTCTTCATGACGCCCTGTGACTTTTTGTCTGCTCCTTTGTAGCCTTAAAACAGTCACGCGTGCAATTGCTAGCACAGGTAGCTTTGAATGAAGGAAGCTGTATCTGGGCACCTACGTACTCTCGCAGGGAGCTAAAGGACTGTTTTACGACGTCCTTGGAATAGGGTTCTGACCCAGATTTCCTTAGTTGTGCGCCATGTGAGGTGCTGTTCCCGTCTCGACCATCGGTATGATGGGCTGACAATGTTTTGCTTTGTCGGCGCAGCTGCATTCCGCGCGATTTCTATCGAACCGTTCATTTCGGGCCTTTTCTGAAAGTACGCGCTGTCACCTCGAGGTGGTGCTACTGTTACAATCAAAACGCCATTTCTTGCAGCGTTATCCAGACTTGAAGAAAGTTTGCACCAGTCCTTCTTTGGCGGAGTCACATTGGTAGTTGGTCCCACAAGTATGCACTTTTGAGCATCTGTAGTTCCCAACACGCTGCCGATCTCGACGATACTTCTGTAAATCAGCCTTTCTACGTTTTCCTACTCATTAAAAACCGTGTTCACATTACAAAACGGGTCTGGCAATAGTACCACAACCTTGATCTGATCCGTCGTTGACGCTAATCCCTCCCAGGAGTTGATTTTGGCGAACTTGACCGCTCCGTTGTTGATTTCGTTCAGATGCTCAAATGGGATTCCGATACCTACATCGTGGGACAGCGATAAAAGGAAACCGTCATATAACGTCAAGCCACGAAAAACATGGTCACAACATATTTTTTTTGAAGAACATGAAAGCTTTTTTTAGCGCCAGAGATTGTCGTAAACTTATAATTCCTATCCATCATGAGGAAACGTTCACGTTCTTCGTTTTTTTTTTTCGTGGTTATAGATGGAAATGTATCTAACGAGACTGTAAATTGTATCAAACTCGATCTCGGCGATCGTATCTCCGGCTGAAAAAAACACGTCCTCAGAACGTCCACAAAGTTAGCGCGTCAGTTGGTGCTCTAATAGGCTCTCCCCTTTCGTTAGTGTGGACCTGTGCCATATTGGCACCTGTTTCCGTCACGCGGTAGGGATTAGCCTTTTCCCTAGGTGATTTGAGGGGTACTTTGTCACCTCCCTTTCGTAGTTTTTGCGCTTTAACTTTGTTCTTTTTGTCGTGCGCACCTCTGATTAGCTCGCTGTATCTTTCATTTCGTTTTTCTGGACAGCCCTTCGCCAGTATTTCTGTGCTGTCTTCTCCCATTGCACATGTCCACTTATCTCCTAAGGTAGTGTGAGCTCCAAGATCCCTCTGTTGTGTCCCAAATCTGATGATTCTCGAATTCTCCTTGCTGGAGGGCGAATCTATGAACGTCCAAATTGTCGAGAACGTAAACATATAGTACAGCGAAAGTTTCAAAAAGTTTAAACAATTGAGTACGGGTTGATAAAACGGAAAGAAGCTTGTGGATGTTAGTTTTTCTTCTTCATTCTCGCGACGTTTCGGGATTTGAATCCCATAATCAGGCAAGTGTTAGTGTATTGCACGCGGTTGATGAGCAGATGTACCCAGTCGCCTAGGTGTATGCCGCTTAGCTTGTCTCCGTTTTATCAACCATCCACGTACCATGAAGCTGCGAGACAGCATCATCTACAGGAATAGTTGATTAAAAACTACGAACATCATACTTCGGGCTGCGTTAGTGGGCCCCGTCTCCAGCAGTCGCAGAAGAGCGCCCAATAAAGATTGTCAAGCAGTGCTTTCCACGGGCGGACCATCTGAATAGTCTACATATCAAACAAATGAAAAGAAAGAGCTTAGTCATGATCATAGCTTTTAAAAAACTTCACAGTTGGAAAGAAGAGCGCGATTAGGAGGCGACTCCACCGAAGAGGCCACAATTTGACCAAGGCATGAATTAAGAAGACGGCTGGGATCTCATGGCTTTCGACATTGAATCTCGCCGATGGACGGTGAAGCTCTCCTGCCATCACCCGTTTGGTATGTGTAGCCCTTCTACCTTTTCTTCCCGTTGTTATTTGTTGCCTCAGAACTGGGCGTCCCCGTCTTTTTTTACCCGAAAATATATTTTTTTTGAATCTCATGTTGCTCTTATTTTCGTTGCAGTAAAGCCGAAAAAGATAGCTATTAGGTTGGCGCTTAATTAATGAGGATTTTTTTCACGATTTCTTTTTTCGGTGAAAATTGACGCTTCTCAAACGACTTTTTTTTTGAAAATAATCCTCCTTTTTCATATAGTAGAGGTGCTGTCGAAAATTGCATCCACATTGATCATAGGATGGTCTACCACTCCGGGAAAAATGGAATGCAGCACAGTCATTTCGCGATCTCAACGAAATTTCGAAATAAGAAAAATAACCAAAGCCAAGCCGAAAAATATTGAAGTAGCTGGAATAGGGGCATAGGGCGGTACGGTACTCACAGATGAAGAAGGAAAAGGTGATCTATCAAATTTCGACGATACAGAAGTTTTTGCAGCCATTGAAGAGAAGGAGGTTCGACTGACGAGATTCTTCATAAATGGGGTGTGCTCGTTTCATTGTAGAAACTCGGTGGAAATTCGAACACGTAAAGAATTGTTTCTATCTGAGTGTTCGTGAGGACCCACCCAGCCAACCTCCTTGCTATTCAGGGATCTTATACGCAGGTTAGACGCACGCGTTTGCGTCTCTACCTTGGCTGTACTGCATTAATTTTTTTTCCACTTTCACTGTGGGTATGCATGTCGCATTGACCGGCTTTCAAGGAGAATTCTTCGAAACTCGGCGGAAATGAAAATTATGATCAACAATCGTCATATCGCATTTATGTATGGATCACAAAATCATTCTTTCAATCGCATCAAATCGCTTCACCCCGGACACTGGTACTAAGTCCCCCCCCCCCCGAATATGCTCGACGCCTACTAAGTCCTACTGGTCAATGACCACCAGTGCTGTGCCACGTCGCGTGTTCTTTTCATTGAGGATATGCGTGCCGTGTCTCCATGGAAAATCCTCCGCGAATGAATGCATGCGTCTGACTAGTGGAAATTGCTCTTAGAAGACTGCATAGAACGGATCGAACGAAATTTCGTCACCCTCACTGCTTGACTGACATTACCGTCTTTAATTATCCTTCATTCATCCCCCAGGTTTTTTTTCGGATTTTGTATATCCGACGATTTTGAACCGGGATCGCTGAAATCTTTCATCGCAAATATACCATTCTCGCACAAGAAAATCAAGATATTGGAGAACTGTTGAATTACCAGACAACTGTCATTGCTAACGACGAAGAATATATGTACTTTCCACTGAATAATAAATGGTGGGACAAAATTAAATATTATAGCTTCTCCGACCAGGAAGGTAAATTTATCTGGGTACTAGACAAATTTACCTTCCCTGGTCGGAGAAGCTATAATATCGGGGAGGTCTCTGAGAAGCAATGTTAGGTACTCTTACATCAACAATAACCTATTGGGTTGGGGAATAAGTTCGTTCGGTTTTATTCAACTTGTTTTTTCGCGGTGATTTGAACCTTCCTTGACTAGCCGCCATGGTCAATTTTTCTAGTTCTTGATTTGCTCTTTGCAACCGTTGCAACCCCATTCCTCAACTCTCGCTTTACCTTGCTTTCTACCGCATGGATTGTGACCACCCAAGTCGACGAAATTGAACCTCCCCGCAACCGACTACCGTTTGACTTTAATCGTGGATCAAATGTGGCTCAATTGGCTAAGGATATCAATGGCGTTTGGAGAGGAATCTCTACTGCTGAAAGGACAGCATAGAACTGGTGAACTCACTTCAGGTAAGGCAAATTTGATTTTAAAGTTGCTTCTTGTTCTGGACGCGCAGTTTGTAGGAAATAAAGGAGATTATCCGCTAAGGTTGCTTTAGATGTAAGGAAGAACCAGTACTGATGCTACTCTCTATAATGTGTAAGTTTAGCTAACGCATTCCGTTCAAAACCCCAAAATGCTCGATAAGTGGTGATCGTCCACATTTGGTATGCTCGACTCCTCTGTACAAATTTCATCAAAATGACAACAAAGAAACTGAAGTGCAGGGGATTTTCATTACTACCGACTCTACAGGTTTAGTGCAGTCATACACGACTCATTTTGTTCAGTTTCCTATTGGGTTCATAAACTTCATCCAAGAGTTGCGGTTGCGGGCTACAAATTAAGTCATCTCCAACGAAGACATTTTTCGTAGACTTGGAGCTGACAAGTGGCTCTGTCTCTGGCGGCATTAATAGAGGAGGGAAGGAGCCATGCAACCCATTTAGTGTAGTTTACAATGTTCGTGGAAAGTGGTGTTTTCTATGCCCATGAAAAACCGAACGAACTTGTTCCCCAACCCAATACATTTAATTTCGAATGTTACTCAACCAGTGGCCTTATAGGGCCTTCAGTTATCAGGTAGGTGTCGTCTGCGGCAAGCAAGTAGTGGTCACTATCATTCTCGAGTTTCTGTGAAAAGCTCCCCGAAACCCACCAATATCAGGTTCCTAGCATGCATTTGGTCTAGGAAACACTCAGATAGAGTAATCCGGTGAGCGGAGGCCGAAAGAGTTGGTAGGCCACCGACTCAAGTTGATAATTTGAAAAAGTTTTGTTATCATCAATCACGGACCTTCTTGTGGACTCTACGATCGGACGATAATTGTTCTCATTTGAGGGGTCCTTCTTTAATTGTTTCCTCACATTGCCGTCATTGATCACTGGATAATGTTTGTTTCACAAGAGATTTGATGGAAACAGCTCATCAACATGCGACGGCCACATCCAGTTTCTTTGCGATTTTGGCACAAATTTTTGAGGAACGGTATCTTCCGCGGGTGAAAGTAATACCTACTGTTACCCGGGCCTTGACATATTGTAGTACCACTCTGTGGATAAAATTCCTGCCCATTCTTGAACGGCTATAACTGTTACGTGTCTAGACGTTGTTGCGATGCTAAGTGATAGTGACAGAACGATGGGTCTATAAGTGGACAATGGTTGAGATCGACAGATGAAATAAAATGCGCAGAAAATGGAAGGTTTGTACCATGGGAAAAATTTAAGAAATCCCAAAATGACCTTGAAGTTTGCCAATACTTGAGCAAATTCACAACATGCAGGCAGTACCCATAATTTTCTGCTACCCTGTAACGTTACTCTGAAAATAGCCCAAGTTCCGGACAAAACCTTCACGCCAACCATAATATCAGAAGAATTGAACATTTCAATTTTTATCGTGAAATTTGTTTGTCGCGAAGCCACCCACATTTGGTTCTTAAGAATTTTCACGCGGATATTGAGACTCCAACTTTCTTTTTCTCTCAATTTTTCTCTTGAAGAGAATTTGAATGTCAACCTTTAGTATACATTCATGTCAGGCTTACACAGCCGAGTAAGAAGTTGCAGATGTGATAGTTACAAGTGGCCTTTCCAACTAACTGTCTGAACAAAAGGTGTGGCTTAGATCTAGACAACTCAAGGAATATCCTAGAAAAAGTGAGGTAAGCATTAAATTATTACTCACAACAGGTTAAATGCAGACATTTTGTTTTCAAATGCACATTAATGTGAGGAGGTCCAAATTAATCCAACACACGTGAGCACCTCTCTTGCTGCATTCACTTTCCATCAGTCCAACGTTTCCAGGGATTTCGAGTTCGAACGATTGTAATTTATTGTAAAGAGCGCTCGCTTTTCGTTGTGGGAATTCCAGGGAAGGTGCGCTTCAGAAGGGTCCTGAACAATGTTAACTTCAACATGGAACCTGAGTAGGAAAGAGATTCGGTAAGCTTGTCCACGTCATGGTCACTGCTCATTTGACAAATAGCTATCTGAAGAACCAGAAATGAAACCTAGGATTGAAAAAAAAGCAGAACAGATTTATGTTTGCTCTTCCTCTACCAATAAAAGAGCTTTTTTTTGTCCACGAGACGAGGATTGGCTTAGAGAAGACGCAGGAGTGGGGAAGGCCTGAAGCTCAGAAAGAGAAGCATACTATACATATGTTCGGTGCTGTATTTAAGAAGGAAGGGTGATGGATATGTTGAATGGTTGCACACGCATCAGCCGCTAATCCGTGCTGCTCAGGAGGGACCAATAAGAGCCTTTCGCGCACAATTGTCCCCAGAATTTTGAAGGGTGGTTGTGAAATGCTAATTGGTCTAAAACTGCTGATTCCAAGTTTAATCAATTCAACAAAGAGCAACAACTAATAAGGATCATCACAAATGGTCTATCTAAAGCGGTGGCACAGTTTTTACAAATAATCTGTGAGATGCCAGCAATAGTAGCAGATGATGTCCGCTTCTAACTGCTCAAATGTTTTTTTTTTTCAAATTTCCGACACCGCGGAAAGATGCACTCGACTGATAGCAGCTACCCTGTACGTTCTGTTCCGTCCTGTATGTGCAGAAAAAACACTGCTGAAATAATCAACTAATACTTGCTTTTTCCAAATCATAAATTGATATCTTCCCCACAGCCGTCGAAAATGTGCGACGTAAACGTAGTTGCGCACCCTTCCAAGACCGAACAGAAGAATTCATGCGTTGTTTTTGTCAATTATTTTAACATCTATCTTTCAGCTTATCTTCCTTAATAAAAATAAGAATCCATCTTTCTCGTTATGGAACAAATCCCTGAAACCAGAATAGACGTTCTGCAACATCCATAACGCAACCGCCAAGAGCAATATTGAAATTGAGGTATGCTATCTCAGCAAAACAGTATGTTTTTGAATAAACAATCTTGAGCGCTCCTTGCATGACCCGGAAACACTTGGAGGATCGAAGCGAAGAGAAACAGACTCAGAACATGTTTCTCATTTTCCTTTTTTTTCGGAAGATCACGTAACTCCCATGCGGCAGCGTAATATAATATCTTCTAATAGATAATTCGTTGAAGTCGTTTTGAGGAATAAGGTGAACGACCCCTGGCCATTGTGTCTGAATTAATGCTTAAACTTACGTAAAGAATAACACGTGCTCAATACATTATCATTACATTCAATACAATTATATCAGATTATTGTGAAATTAATCGCTCAGTTTTCGTGGCGAACGAGGAGGTTAGAACTGTCAATGTAGTGGGATAGTAATCTGTTGTTTAAGTGTTGTTTTGGTTCTTCTTGTACAGTTTTGGCATATCCTGTGTAGGACCATTGCCTGCCTGAGTTGTGAAAGTCACGTGCGCGGCAGCTGAAGGATGAAAACCAATCACAGCGCAGGGGCGTGGTCACTGCCTATATAAGGCGCCGCCATCAGTCGGCTTGGAATTCGAGCTCCGTGCGCTTGCCTCAGACGGTGAGTTCGAGGATCGACTGTCGGCGAGGAGTGGAGGACAGCGCGATCCCAGTGGCAAGGCCACGAGCGCCGGAGGGGTGCAGCGAGTCCGGAGGGGTCTCAACGGAGTGACCCGGAGTCCAGGCGGTTGTGGCCGTCTGTGAACTGCTGCTGTGGGTCGGTGACTCGGGCTTGGAGTCTCGAAGTGGTGACCTAAGAGAAGCTGTTGGAGCCACAGAGTGTTCGGGCCTGAGGTTTGGCCCTGGAGTCCCGGCGTGGTGACCTCGAAGCTATAGAAGCTTTTTGCGCGGTGTGCCACGGGTCAGAAGGCGAAGGAGAGCCTAGTGTCCACTAGTGTGTTGTTAAGAGCCGCGGTGATCGAGTCGGAGTTGGACTGTGCGGCCACGCTAGTACGAGCAGTGAGCTAGAGCTTAGAGCCTTGAGGCCCGCGCGTGACTTAGTGTTGCTAAGATATTGTAGTGAGGTCATTAGGATAAAGTTTATGTAGAATCTCGTCGTTAAACACTGCAACTCTCATTCATTCATTCTATCGGAACAGTAGACCTGTGGAAAAGAATCCGGGAATATACCACTAGACAGTAGCCCCATACCCCTCTACGTTGACAGAACAGATCTCGTAGCGGGTGGATTGCTTGTCATTGGTCAGATCATGGGGTGTCCACTTTTTCATTTTTCTCACCATGCCAATGGAAGCCAAATATTTTGAAACCGTAGCATAGTGAACCCCCAGGCCTGCCGCCAACGTACGAATAGTAGTATCGGGTTTCGATTCCACCGCTGCTATCAGTGCTTGATCGTCCTGCGACATCCTTCGACCACCACCGGGTTCATCTTCGAGATCAAAATTGCCGGAAGAGAATTCTGCGAACCAGCACCTCACTGTTTTTTCAGAAGAAGAGTCCGTGCCAAAAGCAAGCGCTATATTATGGGCTGCTTCCGCTGCAGAATGGCTGAGTTTGTACTCGTACGACACGATAACTCCAAAATCGCGTCAGCTCACCATTTTTCACGACCCTATAAAAAGCCCAGGAAAGAGCTAGCCAGAATATTGAAGAAATATCTGAAAGAGGAAAACAAACCCTACTAGGAGATAGCACAATTTGGCTTGAAGTGGTTGAATTTGGCAAGAAAAAGATTCTTTTGAAGCATACCGTGAAACAGCAATTATTTTCGCAACAACCTAATATTACCTCTCAGCAACCTGTTCGAGACACCTTATAGATTATGAAGCGCATCAACACTAACTTGCGTTGAGTTGCACATTCTGCGTCATGTCGGAGGGCCTAGTGAATTACGGTCTAGAGTGGAACAGTGTATGATTTATCTAGAAAAAAAGCAGAATGTACAACTCCAAAAGAAAACCATTAGCACCACTTTCGATTGTTTCACGACGGCTGCTCGACGTCCGCAAATTAAATCTTCGATCAGATGGCTATCGATGAGCACGTCTACGATATATCTCATTGTCAGATTGCTTGCAACGTGGACACCCAAGAGGTCCGCGCTAACACTGATTTGTAGAGTTTTTACATCGTCTCAAAAATTATAGGAATTAGACAGTATGTGCAATGTACTTGAAATAGCTTAACAAGAAGCGGCAAAACAAAACATTACTTTACTATCGAGATTCACCCAAGTAAACGGAAGAATTATTCGAAGTAACGAAAGGGAGTGCACAAATAATAGAGAATCAGAAAAAGAAATACATATGTGATGTGATAGTTCAGAACAGAGTGAGAGCTCCATTCTGTGCTGAACTACACAATCGTTATCAAGTGTGGCTTCGAAACAGCAGCATCATACAACAAATGTGATGGTTAAAGGCAGCCAGAGCCGAAATCCTCGACTTCGAGCTGAGGTGCGGGTGGTGAAGTACAGACTCAGCACCTCATAATTGTGAAACGAACACAGACAACGATGGCTTACCTGCAGAGAAACTGGAACTGTTGTCGCAAACACTCCCGGCCGTGTTCGTGCGCGGACGAGTTTTCCCCGGCGAAAAAGCCATTGCGGCGCGTGGTTTTGGTCAAGTTCCGCCATGAAACGCTGTGAATTGAACTCATTTCGTATTCCCTTTGCGCCAAACCACGCGCCGCAATGGCTTTTGCGCCGGGGAAAACTCGTCCGCGCACGAACACGGCCAGCGTGTTCGCAACGAATGTTCCATTTTCTCTGCAGAAAAGCTAACATTGTTTGCGTTTGTTTCACATTTGTGATGTGCTGAGTCTGTACTTCACCATCCACACCTCAGTTCCAAGTCGAGGATTTCGACTTTTGCTGCCTTTAAATGCAGAAACTCCCTTGTTACGTGTCCGAAACGACTGCTACTAATGCTGCGTTCTTCCTTTGTGGCGAATGCAGGAGTCCAGACCCCACGTTGCACCATAAACCTGCCATGTTGCTCTCCTAATATTGTATGAATTCTCAAAAACGTAAGAATGGATGGGTGTCCTCAAAAGGTGGTGTTATCATGAGCACTCATCATATAGTACGACAGGACTGTTCACCAATCGAAGCAGCATTGACGTCCATTACCTTGATTTCAGATCTTCAACTATCCTTTCCGAACATTCAGATTTTTGGATAATCATCCGAACAAATAATTGTAGAGGCTTGACTCACCTCACATGACTCGAGATTCGCATCCTCATTTTATCTCGGAAATAAGTCATAGATCGTTCAATCGGTTGTTAGAAAATTATAACAGTCAACAGAACACAGAGACTTGCCACCCATCTGCAGAGATACTATCGTGGACGCCAATGTTACTGTGGCACTTTTGTTGTCCGTCCGCGCCAACGCGCTCAGGCTCGGTCACTTATACAAGTGCACCTGACACCCATAGCTGGAATAGTGGGGAGACAACGTTCGCAAAAGTGAAGGTTGTCGTGAAGGTCGTCTCCCACACAGGTAAGGGCATGAGGCATGGGGTATTTAGTTTATTTGTTTATATATTTATATTTGTTTATATTTATTTATATTTATTTATTTTTTATTTATTTTTACTTGTTTTTTATTTATTTATTAATTGCTAGGGTTCGCTGGAAAAGTAGGGTTTGCTTGGGAGGCTGTCATGAGCGAAAGAATAGAGGTGGAAAAGAGGGACGGTCCTGCTATAATAGGGTAAGGTCTTTATGGCAGTGTAGAGCAGTAGTCCATGACAGCCTCCCAAGCAAACCCTACTTTTCCATTTTCCGGTACTTTGGCAGGAAATCGACCCGTGACGGGGAAAAAATTGTGCACACATGTTTTATATCATTACAGAGCTAACGCAGAGGCGGATCAGAATTCTATGAATACTTTCCCATCAGCAGGTTTGGAACGATGGTATGAACACTATTGTGCACTTACCTGCAGAACATCCGTTGACTGAAGTTCTCTTCAGAAAAATATGTTTGTTGATGTGAATTACTTCAGAGCTTCAACAACTACTTCATAGCTATATTTACTACTTGCGTCAAGTCCTAGGATTTTGCATAGCTAACCTCGATTTCGCAGAACAGAGAGGCCGGGCTCCGCCCTGCCCCCTCCCCTCCCAAAGTGATGGTCCCCCCTGGGTCCGGCCTGAAAGTGAAGGTGGGCGGAGCCTCTGTATCGGGGTATTCCACCTATGCTGACACCACTCAGTTGTGCGATGTCGGCGTTCCGCAGCGAAGTCCAGCTTTGAAACCGATCTTTATCGGCAGAGAACAGGAACAATATGAATTTCGAAAAACAACGCAGGCTTATATAGCTCTTAACATGTACAGACACCATCATGACAACATGTTTTGACAAGCATCACTTGTGGCATCCGATGGTTAAAGGGTTCAACATGTCAAGCGACGCATACATTCGCATGGGGCACCCACAAACTTGAACGGGTGCTTAAAGGCAGGGTCCCACCTTAAGATCGTTTTCGAGATTTCAACGTTAAAAGAATCTACAGGAGCTGGTGATCACAACGGTATACGTGATTCCATGCAAGACTGCTGAAAAACCCCATTTCCGAACCCCTTTCTAAGGAGTCTTTAGGCGGAGCTAAGAAATTTTCCCAATAATTCACTTCAGGAAGCGCATCTCCTGAGGAAATTCGTACTCGTCGTGAGAGTTCCTCATCAACTCCCTAATAGAATAGAAACTGCGCTCAATTTGCTGCAAGCAAGGGAGTACGTTGGGCGGGACCACTGCAATCTCGCATTGGCTCCTGAGCCAAGGCGGAATTGCAGCGTTTCCGGACCGTGAACTCCTTTGCTAGTCGCACATGGAAATATTCTGTTAGGCAGCTGATGAGGAGCTCTCACGAAGAATACGAATTTCCTCAGGAGATGCGCTTCCTGCAGTGAATTATTCGGAAAGTTTCTTAGCTCCGACTCCGGCTCCGCTCAAAGGCTTCTTAAAAATTGGGGTTCGGCAATGTGGTTTTTCAGCAGTTTTGCATGGAATCACATACACCACGGTGATCTCCAGCTCCTGGAGATTCTTTTAACGTTGAAATCTCAAAAACGATCTTGAGGTGGGACGCTGCCCTCAAGGGCGGCACCAGCTCAAATCTTTGCGTTTGAGATTTTGGTGGATTTTGGAGTGTGAGGGACCTAGAGATCATGTCTAACAGTAAACACCACGAATCACCAGAAATTCACAAAATCGGAGTGCTGTTCCTCTTGCGACTAAGCGCCTTTCTTTTGGCACTTGTGGGTCCCGCCATGCGAAAGTCACACAAGCTAATGTACCGCGCTACGAGGCCTGTGTGCGCTGGCGCATGCAAGGTAGCTGTGTTCACGGAAGGCACACGACTTCGATTTGAATTTCTTTGCAGGTAAGTCAAGATTCTTTGTGTCCGTTGAACATTTGTTTACACTATTTGCGGTTCGAAACGTAATTAAGGATTCCGATGTGTGCTGCTTTTAAAGGCAGCAGGAGCCGAAATCCTCGACTCCGAGCTAAGGTGCGGGTGGTGAAGTACAGACTCAGTACATCACAAATGTGAAACGGACACAGACAATTATGGCTTACCTGCAGAGAAAATGGAACATTCGTCGCGAACACGGCCAGGCGTGTTCGCGACGAGAGTTCCGTTTTCTCTACAGGTAAGCCATAATGTCTGTGTCCGTTTCACATTTGTGATGTGCTGAGTCTGTGCTTCACTACCCGCACCTCAGCTCGAAGTCGAGGATTTCGGCTCTTGCTGCCTCTAATCAAATGCGTGCGAAACAGCACATCGTTTCCGTTGATTATCGTGCGTAAGATGAGTCCAACTTCCTTCAAAGTCGCGCGAAATCTCCGACACGAAAGTTCCCGTTGGTGTAGACTTTGAACTATCCAACTCGGCTTTCCTGTCGAGGAGAGCCCCTAAATTTCGAACGTGACTTGGCACCCACCGAGAGGCGCGCAAATAAAGCTGCGAAGACGCATTCCAACTGAGCAGAACGCAATGCTGCACCAACAAAACGGTTTGCAACTAATGTTGTGTGAGTGAGAATTGGCGCGCTGGTTACCTTGTTCAAATTCCCAGCTGAGGAGTATTGCAGAAGAGGTGACTTTGCCAAACTGCTTCCAGCGTGAACCGGTTTTCCAGCATTCGTTACGCACAGCGTGACGGCTTTACTTTCAGCGCATCTTTGCATAGTATGTTTCTACTTTCTGAACATTCAATTTCCAGAGTTTCCGCTTTCTTTTTTGTTCTGTACTCCATAGCGTTCCTCATTTGTTCTCTTGTTCTTCGCAATCTTTTTGTTCCTCCTCTGTGTCAAGTGGCGCTTTCGTTCGACTAAATCTTCACTCCTTCGGAAGAAGGTAGATTTGCCTCCAGATTTTTATATGTATTGACTACGTCAGGCCACGGAACTTCCTCCTACGAGGGATCCCAACTGATTGATTTCCTGCAAGGCTACGCGGTGCAACCTTGGGTGGCGGATAGGGGGTTTACCGCGGATCAAAAGCAGCCATAGGCTTGCCCTGCGACGCGGGTAGATCTGGTTATGTAGGAATGGACTCCTTGGTTCTACAGTGCTGGATTCGACTCATACGGCCGTGTGAACACGCACTCGCGCGTGCGGTTGGGTGCTAATGCATTATATGGGCTGTATTCTGCAGTTCGGATTTGGCTAAAAGTTCGCATTCTAACGACTGGGAAGCGCATGAGAGTCGATCTGGGGCCGTCTCTAACAAATTGGTCCCTCGTTCACTGGAAAGGGAATCCTTCCGCCCAACAGTCGAATGCCGGCGACAGGCCGTGGTGACAGACCGGCCCCTCCCGTCAAGTCGTATTTTGTTCCAGAGATGGGAGTTCTCTCTCTTGTTCCTCTAGGTGCCCTTTCAGATGATTTCACTACACCTTTATGAGGGTTATTTGAAATAGATCCTGCATTCTGCTTCTTCCTGCTTGTACGGATAGTACAGCAACGCTGTGTAATTCATCTATTTCTGCAACCCATCTGACAAGGGAATTGCGCAAGGCTAACCCCAGGAATCGAAACGAAACCCCCATTGTTGGGAATACTGTCTGAGGTGATGCTAATGAATGCATATCATTTTTGCCCAATGGTACTAACGCGCTTAGGAGACTGCGTTTTAGGCGTCATTCATCATTCACACACTCAAGATTTTGAAATAGATTTCTGGACGGAAACCTTGCATACGGGGGTTATTCGAGGTGCTGAATACGAATATCGTATCCACTTTGTACCGTAACCATATTTTTATAGGGTTACGGTGGCATGCGATGGTACACCTACCGTCACCCTACAGAATGGCGTTACAGTGCAAAATGAATATGTTATTAGTGTTCAGCACCCTAAATAACCCTCCTATTCAGGGTTTCAGTCAGAAATTTTTTTGAAGAGTTTGGGTCCATGAAGGTTTAATAGTGCCAATTTTTCTCTTGCACTGTCATAGCAGCCCCGGCTCGGATTCATGGAACTTTGACAACGCCATCTAACCGTGGGTACCGTGATTGATTGTCCCATAGACTATAGGACGTATGGAGACGCATTTTTGAATAACCTAGTTTCGTCTGGTTATGCATTCATGAGTCCTAGCTGCAAATGTGGTAACCACGGCGAGATGGCCGAGTGCGTGACGCATCGGACGTAGTTCGTGCAGTAATTCTTGCAGTGGTGTACGTACCTGATGTGTTCTAGTCATTAGAAATACTTGAAACACGTTTAGAAGCCTGAAATTCAGAAGTGCAAAGGAACTTGTGCCTGCAGGATGCGAACCCTCGACCTCCTCTGCCTGATAGTCTGATGTGCTTGCTATCCGCTCGGCCACCTCGTGTAAGTGGCTCATCAACCCATAACCAGACGAAACCAGACTACTCGAAAATGCTTCTCTGAACACACCATAGTCCCAGGAAAGCTAATCACGGTAAGCACAGCTGGTTTGAGTGGTCAAAGTTTCATGTAATTCGCCTCTACATGGAATCCTATGGCAGTGCAACATGGGAAATTTTGACGCGCTCTTCTGATCGCATCAGGACCATTGGGAAAAAAAGATGTACATACGGGGTGCGCACAAATTATTGGCGCGTGGTTTTTAAGCCCCAATAAGCCGTGGTTGAGCGAATTCAAAGGCCATGTTGTAGGTATTTTTGCTTGGGCAATACCTACCGCAAACAACGGCAAGTTTGCCACGTGACCTCTTTCCTGGTTTGTAAAGACTTGGGGAAGCTTTCAGCTCAGACCATCCTTGACACGCAAATGTTATTCCAGAAGATACATTGCGTTTCATAAATATGTATGCACCCGAAATTGCTAAGTTTTGCTAAATTGCACTGAATTTTAAAACACACTTCCAACGTCAATGAATTCGGCATCGACGAAAATCTGTTCCGTGAAATTTTCATATCAAATGCTTCAAAATCGGGTTCGTTACAACAGTTTTCCTAGATAATACGGCTTTACACCGTTTCATAAATATGTAGGCAGTGACGTACATCAAGAGTTTATTTGCAACAAAATAGTAAATCAGTACTTCGTGGGGCCTACCTGGTTATAAATCAACTCGAAGATTCTTCTTGGCATTCCATCCACCAGATTTTCAATGATACTACTCTCTATTGAATCCCAAGCAGCCCGTACAGCGGCTTCCAACTCTGCGACGGTATTATATTGCTTCGCGTTGGCGTATACACGTCGTGCCAAGATTCCCCATACATTTTCTATCGGGTTTATGTCGGGACTACAGGCTGGCCAATCAACCCAGTGGAATTTGGTGTTGATTAAAACAGACTTTTGTAGATTTAGCCACGTGAACAGTTGCGTTGTCGTGTTGAAAGCTGTATCTTTGATGTCCGGCAACACGTAGAAATGGCAGAAGGTGTGATTCTAATACACCCTGATACTCGGTGGCGTTCATGCGACATGATGTGACAGCCAGCTGCAGTTTCCCTGATCTACAGAAGGCTGCCCATGTCATCAAATCTCCACCTCCAAAGTTCCTGCGTGAGAAGAAGCGAGGCTCTTCGCGTAGGTCTTTCCAATAACTGTGTGCATTGTCGCAGCCGTCGAGATTCCACTTCTTTTCATCCGAAAAGATCACTTTTGACCAATCTGTGCTCATATTGGCCTGAGCGAACTGAAGACGGGCTGCTTTATGTCGATCCATGAGCTTTGGGACATTCTTCACTACTTTGCGCTTGATATGGCCGCTCTCTCGAATCGCTCTCCATATTGTCACTTTCGAGACGTTTGGTGCCACGTCAGAACGAACCTAGAACTTTCTTTTTCAAGGGTCCAACCCAGAAATTCCATGATTTCTAGCTGGACAGGTGCATGAAAGCTTGTGTACCTAATTTAACGAGAGGGTGGAGTTCGATACCACCCGTGAAATACGCCTTTTATCCTGATCTGACAGATCTGACAGGAGGTGGGGACGTCCAGGGGACTTCTTCTGGCCGTACGAGGAAGGGCTACGCAGGAATCTGTCTATACATCCTGGAGAACGTCCAAGTCTTCTGGCTATGGCACGGTTCGACAATCCACTTGCGTGCAAAGCTTCAACCTAGGCTTTCTCTTCTGATGAAAGACGAGGACCACGAACCATAATGCCAATATGATTTTACTACTCACAGAACCCTTTTTATAGGGGCCAGAAGTCAGCGTAGATCAAATGGTGTGATCTACCGCACACTGCATACATATTTATGAAACGGTGACAAACCGTCCTTTCTCAACAATTCGATGGAGCGAACCAGGGTTTTGAGGCCGTGTTGTGAGTTTCAGAGAAGAGGTTTTCTGCCATGTGGAATTCAGTGGTTTTAGTGGTGTGTTTCGCAACTCAGTGCAACATAGTGAACCATAAAAAATTTGGGGTGCCTACATATTTATGAAACGCACTGTATTTACCAGATTCTTCAGGGAGGAACCTCAACCACTCTGTTCCAACCCATTTAGAACCGCAGGCCTTACCCACTAACATATCCAAAGCGGAGCTTATAAGAATGCAAATGAATTGAGTTACGTGGACATTCTCATTGCGCCAAAATTCAAGGAAATCACCTACAATATCAGTTTTGAACTAATTTTGGCTTGCAAACTGAGGCTTAACGAGTTTACAAAAACCACTTCTTAGTGATAGAACTGGTGCCTTCTACGGTTTCAAAACATTTACCTTGATTGCCCTTCTCTTCCGGTATCAGCCCAAAAATAGCAAAAACGGCTCGTGAGATAGCACCTGTTTTTTACATGGTAATCATTTAGTGCTCCAATATAATGTGAGGGCGCAGTAGTTGAGAGTTAGTCCTCACCTATCAGACACGGATAGTCGCAGTCTCCTGAGCCTACCTCAGGAAATCTTCGAATGTAGGGAGCCGTGATCGACCTCATGTCACGGCTCCCTTCCCCGCTGTTTGACCAGGAGGATTCCTAAGTGTGTGGGCACACGAAGAGGTCACCTAGGAAACCAGCCGCTGTCTACGGTAGAGATGGCTCAAGCAAAGATATCTAGAGCATGGCATGTGCATTCGATTAATCCTACCTAATCCTACCCGATCGGAGCTCAAAAAATCACGCGCCAATAATTCGCGCGCACCCTGTACATTAACATCATATTAGATGGTGCTTCTGTAAATGGATGTTTCGTTTAGATCTCCAGGGTTAGCCCCGTGCACTTCTCTTGTGAGTATAAATATTAGGTTGTAGGGAAAGTTCTCGCGTTTTTTTTTGGAACAGTACATTTTCTTGGCTTTTCAAAAACAGGAAAGCACATCTGGATATGTATAAACTACCATCACTAGCACTCTACCCCATTTTCGGAAAGCCTTTCCACGCCTTTGGATTGGAACTGTTCTGGCATTGACACGAAAAAGTTGTCCAACCAGTGATCCAGGTCATCTTCATTATCGAACGCTTTGCCTTGCATGGCGTTAGAGAGGGACAGGAGAAGGTGGTTATCTTTCGGCGCAAGGTAAGGGTCGTACGTGGGTAAGTCAGCACTTTCCATCCACAGTCGAATGGCTTCTGACGAGTCACTCTTATGAAGAGAGCTAGCATCGTCGTGCAGAAATCAGATCGTGCCGTAATTCGGACTCATTCCCTGCGATTTTTGTGGACATTCTATCCAGCTGATGACAGTACAGGTCTGTTGTGGGGGCAGTGTCGCGTGGCAGTAGCGCATAGTGGATGATGCCTTTGCTGTCACACCAAGCAGTGATCACAACCTTCAGAGGCTGGTCACCTGACTTCGGCTGTAGCTCAGACTGCCCATCCTTGTCAACTCAGTGTCGGCGGTTCTTGGTGTTGACGTACAGGCTCCACTTCTCATCTCCTGTAAAGATGGACTTCAGCCAGTTTTCAATGCTCCTGCATAAGAGCAATTCAGTAGCCACCTCTCCATGTCGCTGGAGGACGCACACGGTCAGATCATGACCACTCACTGTGATAATTTTTTTTTACCTTGCCCAACTGACGCAGATGGTGGTAAAGAGAACATCCAAGACTTATGTCCTTTCACACAGAGTTTGTCATGGATCTTATTCTACCAGCTGCTGTAATCGTCCATTGTCGACTACGGATACGCGTCTCGACCATGCGGAAACATCGAGGTTGAAGTCGCCAACACGAAGGCATATGGACATCTCTTGTGCAGTGCGTTCGGATGCTGTACCGCCACTAAATACGGCATCAATACGGCGACTGTATGCGGTTGCTGATTCACCAAATTTGAAGCCGTATACTAAAAGGTCACAAATGTTCTGTTTTGAAAATCCCATATCTCCGGAAGGGATTGAGCAGGTGTTCACAGGTAATGATAATAATAAACTTGCACATATTTGACCTCTTACATATGCAAAAAATAGGTTGCTGGAATTCACGTTGGGGTTGAAAAAAGCACATTTTCCAAAACCGCGAGAACTTTCCCTACAACCTAATATTTTAGAGTATGTTGAATTCATGCTTTTTTCTGGTCGAATAGCTCAAGTTTTCTATCTAAACATGTTTCGTGTGAGTGAATCTCTATCCTGTGCTTTAAGCCCTGATGTACTGCCGGAATGCGGCCATAACCCATTGACGACCGCGTGGCTCACCGGGGAGCTGCGCTTTTTTGGTCGCATGGAACCGCCGCCCTTCTTGTCAACCAGTGGACCTTTTTTTCAAACTATTTTGTGGTATTTTCATATGGAATGAGTACAGTGCTGTCTCGAATTGTTGTGAAGCAAAAAGATTTCTTTTTTCTTTTCTTCTGTACTGAATGGAAATACTCTGTGGGCAGGCTCGAGCCATGCTAACGGGTATATTCTCGGGATACCCCCTTATAGCACTCCAAACACATATTACGAAATTTTTCGGACTAAAAGAAAATGAGAGGAGTTCAGGTTCTCCGCTTTCCTGATCTGATGATACTAGTAATCTTGTTGAACTAGATTTCAAAATTTTCTGCAAAATGATCCATGTTATACCCAATTCTCCTATCATAATAGTGTAGAACTACGCGGACGCCGCGTTCTTGAAACGGGCCTTGGTCCCACGCGCCAGACGCGCGAAAATGCGCGCGGCCGTCAACGGGTTGAACAACTACTCGACATTCCCTTACACTTTCACAGAAAGCTACTGCGTGGATGGCAGTGGTTTTGGAAAGGAGTGGACATATTGGGTATCCTAATTAGTCGAGTCCTTCTTATCTTCAGCACAAGCTGGGAGCTAGCTACGGCACAGGATTCTAATTATTCATAGTGCTCTATCCTTTCCTTCTGCAAAAGGAGAAGTTTTGTGACGAATCGCCTTTCTCGGCAATAGCCTGTTCTCAAATGTCTATTCGGAAAATGGATTCTTTACACCAAATTCGATAAAACACACTTCACTTTGAAACGGAAAAGAAGGACGTGATGGAACGGTAAAAACTTTTATAAGTAATGGAAACCACGATGATGGTTGAGCACTTATTCTTCAGGAGTGACTTCAAGTTGAGGAGATCTGTGCTTCAGATTTCATCGAAGATCTCATAGGCTATGGGACATTGGATGCAAAAAGTGACCAGAGTGAGAGAGCCAAAGAGTTACCGTTACAAAATGCTCAAAGCGCTCTATGCATCTCTATGTTAATCTACAGTCGCAATCAATAACATATGACCAGGGGGCATGTTGAAGGGGGAACTTTTCATCATAACTTAACTTGGGATTGGCCAAAATTTTAGGATGTGATGTGGGTCAAAGTACATTTTCTATACAACAACATTGATGTAGATTTAACATAACATTGATGCAAGCTGCTTTCTTAGAGAACTATCACGTTCCAAGTCCAAATTCACCACTTTCATCAACACGTTGGTTCCTCTTTTGCATCGCCTTATTTCTATTCGCAGGGTTGTTATTCTAAGTCTTATGTTGAGTGAGTAATTTGCTGTAATAGTCGTGTGCTATGTCTGATAACTGTGCAGCACGAACGCAGACCAAACGGAGTAGTGGTTCGAGTAGGAACCCTAGCAGCAACGGTTCCCGGTTGTTTCCATCTACCTCTCGAACGCTGCTCGAGCTTTCGTCCCCTTAGCATTAACTGCTCAGGGATGGCAGCAATTGAGGGGAGGATGGCAGCAACTGGGAACTGTTGTTGTTATGGTTTTTAGTCGTACCATTACGACGTTTGCGCTGCGTTCGTGCTGCACTGTTATAGATAGAGATAGTTCTCTTCACGTAAGGAAGTGGGATTACCAAAAGGCCCAAATGCGAAAAAAAGCATTCTCAAAAATCTTGAACAAAAAGCAATCTTTCCGAAAGAAAATATTCCGATGATACCCACTACTAACAGCTATGCTGACGTTGATAGGAACTGTTACGCTGTCAGTATTCTTTAGATACAATAAAAAAATTTTTTCTGGTGAAAAGGTATTTTCGACCACATAGTTTAGTACTCGAAGTTGAGCTGCAGAGGAAAGTGCAGCAATAACGTTTGGTGGAAATAATAGTCAATTATGTGCCTAATCTGCCTCAAATCTTCATTTTTCTCAGAAGCTGGTAGTGAAGATGTTGGATGAAATCAAAGGAAGCCGAGGAATTTGATGTTTAGGCTCAATGAAGCAATAGAATTGATTTTCCGTACAGGTAAGGGGCTATTAGGCAGCACCCATAGAGCTTCAATACATATCCAAATTTCATATGGACAGCTCAATCCAGAGTTGAGTTATAGCAAAAATCCTCTTGTGGAAATGGCGCTGATCATATTTTTTTGACCGGGACTGTATCTTTTTGAAATTGCTGTTTTCTCAGCACATTTTCATTCGAGCTAGCCTCACAGAAGCAGAACGCAGGCGGGAATATGACCTACGCAAGGAAGCACGAGACAGGAACCTGTTGCAGGGACGCAGGGAGTTTGTAGTCTACCGAGGTGAAATTGCGAAAGTTTCCAAAATTCCTAGCACAAGACAGACAGAGGTATTGTTTCAGGAAAACTGAAGCAATCGCATGGTACCTCTCCATTTCAATGTCTTCTTTCCAGTGCTCGCAGGTCCTAACAAAATTGAAACTTTCTGGATTTTCCTTTGCCATGATAAACCTGACCTTATTTTCATCACCGAATCGTGGCTATCTTCTCGTATTGACACTTACGAAGTCTGCGCAGGCCCCTTTTATACAATCCTTCGTAAAGATCGTTCGAGATGTGCGTATATTGACCAAAAGTAATATCTTCTGTGAAGAAATAGTGAACAGCGCCATAGGAACATCAGATTTACTTTGCTTATCATTTCATGGTCTCTCTTCTTTCTCCGATGTTTTAGCTGTCTTGGTCTATCGACCTCCCTCTTACAGTTTCACGGATGACCAAAAATTGACTGACACCTTCGACAATTTATGCGCTAACTCCGAAGACATCCTCCTAATCGGATATTCCGACCTAGCAGCCGATCGGAAAACAATTTTATCTTCATGCACAAGAGCCTGCAGATGCATTGAGCTATTTGAACACTTACTTCTGAAGCAACATGTGCAAAATCTCACACTAATAGGAGGATCAGGTCCAAAGCAGTAATACGCTGGACCTGATCCTCACCAATGAGTCAATCAATTTGCAACGTTAAGTTGTTGCCTCCCTGATGTGATTTCGATCATGAAGCCCTGTCCTTCCACCTGCTCACACCGACTGCATGTCCTCAAGTTGTCTTACCTAGATTTTACCCATGGTATTAATTTTGATACTATTTCAAAAGAATTGTTGACTGGTGGCACGTTCTCGAAAATTGTGCCTCCATGAATGGGTTATATCATCGATTTCTCTCTATCTTGCACTATCTCATAACGCGTTTTGTTCCCTTGAAGCAAAGAAAAGATTTCATTCATGGAATGTTTAACCTTGCCATATAGTTAACTTGATGGAGCAGCGTAACCGACTTTTTTCGCATTTGGATGATCCTTTGACATCGGATCAGTATAGAAATGTTTCTGAAGAGCTTGAAGAACACATCAAAAAATTTCGCGCATTCAAAGACAAGAAGTTGTCGAGAATGAGCTCCCAATCGTTGTTCGCATGTATGCGCTCACCTTTGAATGAGCAGAACGCATCACGAAGTATCTTTGATGACGAGGGCATGAAATATAGGACGGATCAGGAAAAAGCTGAAGCCTTAGTTTTTTAATTCTTTAGTATTTTCCAAATATCCGACGACCATTTACCTCCTAGCTTTGACACAACCACAAAGAATTGCTGCTCATCGATCTCGGTAATTTCTCTGTACGAGGTGTTGTTTCTCCTTTGAAAACTGGAACCAACAGCTTCTTGTAGCAGCGATAGCGGACTACAGATTGTTTTTAGGCGATGGACCAATTAGCGGTTCCAGTATCCATTATTGTTAATTTATATAACGCCCCTCGGGACCTCCTGGTCTCCGAGCCTTTTTTTTGTATCTGACCCCGTAGGTCCTCCCCTCTTGCCTATATTCCTCGTATCTTGTTCTGCGTATGCATGTGAGTGTTATTGAAATGATAAAAGTTAGTCTGTGACGAGTGGACACAGAGGTGCCTTACCAAGAACTAAAACCGTTGACAGATGAGTAATGGTAACCTCCACAATTCATTTATAACGGCCTTGGGAGAAAACTGCTGACTGGAAAAATTGTTGAGGGAAGATGAGAAAATGTTGGAAAATTTATTGGCAAGAGCACAAGAGAAGGTCAAAGGAATGATAGTTCAGCGGTATGGCGCTGATCAGTTGTATCCGGACCTCTTCAGGAAGCGGAACCGGAGAGCAAAAATACTGGGACGGCGTAACCAGTATAAATCCGAGAAGCCGCTCCAGTAGCCCTCCGTATGTTTAAAAGGGGTCCGGGTTCGGTCATGGGTGTAGTTGTGGTTTGGCTAAACTTCGCAGCGCCCCTCGGGACCCTCGGGTCTCTGAGCCCTTCCTCTTTCATTGTATCTGGCCCCGTAGACTCTTCCTCCTCTTATTCCCATTTTTCGCTGTACCTTATACCATATGTTCATATATGCATGTGTGTGTGAATGACAGAAATTAACCTGTGACCGAGTGGACGCAGCGGTACATCATCGGTGACTGGAACCGGTGGCTAAAGAGTAGTGACGGCAGCTAACGTTGTTAGCTAATTACTAGCTGAGCGTGACCGTTTTTATCAAGGGAAAAAGCAAGATAGCCAAACTCCATTAACGATGTAAAAATGACGATAGTGGTAGTCATAAGCTCATCTACCACTCCCTTTCTCCCCCTAGACTCCGCTCCCGCCCAAATCCATTTTGGAAAAGAATGGCCACATTTTTGAAGGCAAACTGTCCAAGCGCGCGGTCGCCCCTCCCCCCACTCGCTTTGGTGAGAAGACAGTAGTATTTCTTTCTCTGCGCCTAGGAAAACAAAATATTGAGGGGAGAACCGATGCGACCAGGAGGGAAAAACCTCCTAGTCAGCTACCTCAGGAAAATTCTTAAGCGAGTATAAACCCTGGCCAGATGGTTGCTCGCATCTCACCACTCTAATTGCCCTGCTATTTTCGATTGAGCACCTTTGTAAAATAAAACGCGCTTTCTCTCTAAACAACAACATGGCCAATGGGAAAAAAAACAACAAAATGTTTCAGAATGGAAGCTTTCCTCCTGCTTTTCATCAACCTCTACATCCGCTCGACCCAATCGCAGCGGCCAAGGAAGAAGACGGCAGACTAGAAAAATGAGCAGCTTCGGCGTCTCGCCATAATACCGGAGGATATCGAGGAGCTCGAAGAATTCGCTATTCTGTACCGCCTCTCGGACTTAATCGAAGAGATCTCGGGGGAAACGCTTCGTAACCTCAACACAATCCGGTCCTGGACGGAGAAAATACTCTCCGTCGCGATTGAGGTCTATAACGGAGCATGCGGCCTCCGTGTGTTGGTCTATAAAAACTGCATGGTATGCCCCACGGTGTGCGCCCGAACTTTCACGTTCCAGTGCCAATCCTGCACGGGCACGGGGCGCACCTGGCATACCATGGTCCAACACATGGATGAGCGGTTTGGGGCAGAGCTAGCGTATGACAGCGCGCCCCTAATCAAGTTTGGTGTGGACACCCCGCAGGCCTCAAAATTCTGCTACGAGCAACTTTGGGTGGCCGTCCCCTGCCTGTCGGAATATGTCCTTCGCGACCCGCCGGTCCGCCCAACACTGCGAGAGGAGCCTCGATTCATTCCATCGTGGCACAAGCCCCGAGGACGCGGAGCCGGTTCCGAAAAGAAGGCAAATATATAAATAATATTTTAGTCGTTCAATAAACTTGTATAATGGGAGGGTTGTTGTTGCAAGCGGAAAAAAAACGATGATGAGTTAATAGTGGATAATGGAGCAACAATATCATACATCAGGATGTCTACACTAGCCGCGCTAGGGAATCATATTCCAATCACCACCCAAAACCTAACTGCAACAACGGCAAACGGCACAAAAATACAGCTACCAGGCTCGACTCGATTGCCGATACAGATAGGAACCCACACCATTCGTTTCATATCGCAGCAGATCACGAATGCCCAGCACCACTACTACTTGGCTCAGACTTCATCCGTGCCCTCAGTGAAACTGGACTTGCACTATCAATGGACCTGCACAACCAAACACTAACAATTGGATCCGACATATTGGACCTCGTCCAGATTCATCACATCGCCTTGGTACCAACGAAGACCTACGACGTACGAATCAAAGAAGACACCGTCATAGCGAGACGCACCAACAACATAGTACCAGCCAAAATCGACGGAATCCTGCAACCGATGTGCAAAGCCTTCCTTATCGAAGACAATCTCAGACCAATGGACGACATCTTTGTAGTAGCGAGATCCCTAGTCTCCCCATCAAGAGATGAAGCTGCTTCATCAACATACTAAATCCCTCGAACAAGGAAGTGCACTTCCCCAGAAGACTCAAGATAGTCATCGCTCACCTTGCATGTGCTTCAGAGATCCAAATCCATGCTCTGGACATTCCACATCTACCATTCCAACCTACTCTGCACTATTCTGTCTATTCTACTGACACCTATCACGAGTGTCTACCTATTACTCCAACTTTTTCCCGACTGCACTATTCTGTTCATTCCACTAATTTTTACGACGAACATCTGCCTATTATTCCACCTATTTCCTACCCACACTACTCTGTCTATTCCAATAAACTCCACCATGAATGTCCGCCTATTCCTTCACCTATTCCCTGCGCACACGACTGCACTACCGAATTCCCTGGAACAACGACCACCTTGCACAACGCCTATGTGCCACCAGAAGCTGACTGGGAAGCCGTCTACCATCCTTCCCTGCACCTCTATTCGACTACGATATTGCTAACGACATCGATTTATCGCGAGCAGCGTTGAGCAACGATCAAAAGGACCGACTACTCGACCTCATCAGACTCCACCCAGACGCATTCGTTGGACCAGACGGACGCCCAGGACATTACAAAGGACCCATCAGACATCGAATCGACCTCGTAGAAGACGCACAAATACCAGCAAGGAAGATATACCGCGTCCAGCTGGAGAAGAGGCAAGAGATCGAAAAGCAGATCACTCAGATGCTCAAAGACGGGATAATTCGTGAATCGTCGTCACCATTCTGTGCACCAATAGTCCCAGTGAAGAAAAGTGAAGCGAATACATGGAGATTCACGATCGATTTTCGAGGACTCAACACCATTATTAAGCCACAGCAGTCGATTCTCCCCAACATCCAAGACATAATCGACCTCTGTGCCAACCAGTGCCTGCAAAGAAGGCATACGACCAAATCCGGAAAAACGAAGGCAATCGATGAATACGCGACGCCAAGGAACACCACGCAAATCAAGTCGTCCCTGAGAATGTGTTCTTTTTTCATACATAACTTCGCTAACATCGCCTCGCCTCTCACAGCACCGACGAAGAAGGAGGTACCGTTCAAATGGACGCCAGAATGTGAATCAGCAATGACGACGCTGAAAAAACCTCCAACAACCGCACCAATTCTCGCCACTTCACGTCTCGGGAAATCATTCATCATCGAAACCGACAGTTCAGGCAAAGGTGTCGCAGGAGTCCTCAAACAAAAGCGTGACGACACGGCCCAGATCATCGCCTATGCAAGCCGCACATTGAACAAACATGAAACAAGATACCCCGCCATCGAACTGGAAGCGCTAGGCCTCGTATTCGCCGTCCAGAAATTTCGACCATACATAGATGGAGCTAAGTGCACACCCATCACGGACCATGCACCACTCAAACCTCTACTCTACAGGAAAGACCTCGCGGGAAGGCTAGCAGAATACCAGATCGTCCTGCAAGAGTTCGACATCAAGATCGTCTACCGACCGGGAAAAAGAACATTGTTTGCGACATGCTGTCACGCCACCTGCCAAAAGAAGAACCCATAAACGCCATCATCGCAATTCAGGAAAATCACCTGCAGCTTGACAAAGTGAGAGAAGAACAGGACCAGTGCCAATGGATAGCAGAATTCAAAAAAAAGCACTCGCAAAAGGAGAAGACATCCTGGAATCGTCCGACTATATCTTGATCGACAACATCCTTTATAAGCTGCCGTTGCGTCTCTATCAAGATCCACAACTAGTCCTCCTGGAAACTTCGACGATTAAGAACGATATCATCGCTCTCGTCCATCAGTCACAGGTGGGCACCGCACATCTTGGAATGAAGAAAACACGCGCAGCCGTTGAAAGAATTGCGATATGCAACAACATGACACCGCCCAATCCATCACGCAATGTCAACTGTGTCAGAGTCGGAAAGACCCAAGCGCATACCGGCTACAAGAACAACATCACCAGCAGACCATGGCAACGTATCCATTCCGACATCATTGGACCGCTTCCGATGACACTCGATGGGAACAAGTTCATTCTGATATTCATCGACTCCTTCTCGAAATACATTGTAGCAGAACCGTTGCCAGACCAGAAGGCCAACACCACAGCGCAAACCTTCATCACGCGCTTCGTTGCCAGATTTGGTCTTCCGGAAACACTAGTCACGGACCAAGGATCTGACTACATGAGTGAAACCTTTCGCTGTCTTCTCCGCAACCTTCACGTCAACCACAGAACGAGCACGCCATACCACCACGAGAGTAACGGCCAAGTCGAACGCGCGAATCGCACTCTGCAAGAACAGATAGCAATCGCAACGGAACAACATCAGGATGGATGGGGCCACGTTCTGCATATGATCGTTCACGCGTACAACTGCGCTGAAAGTACCTCAACCAAATATCTCCGTACTTCCTGATTCATGGACGAGAACCTACAAGCATCTTCCAACTTGCTCTACGCCTACCGACGAGAAAATTCGCGGATTCCGATGACTACGCCAGCCACCTCACGAACTTACTGCAAACCGTGTACAGAAATGTCACCGCAAACCTTATCTCCGCTCAAGATCAGTAGAAGCATCGATTTGACTTGAGAAAAAGGACGACTACGACGAACTATCAGATCGGAGAAAAGGTATGGATAAGGAAAGAAGGCGTCACAAAATCTCACCACGATTTGAATGACCATTCGCGATAATAGGCGTGAAACCACCAAACGTCATCGTCAAGGATGGAAGACGCGGGAGGACCATACATGTCAATCGTACGAAACTCCACCACGCCACCAACCACTAGCCGAACGGAAGAGGAAGAAAAAAAAACAAAAAAAAGCACACAGACAAGCAAAAGGAGAGAAGAAATCACGTCAGCACCCTTTTTTCAAGCTCAGCAACGGACCAACTTCAACAGCTTTATTATCAATAAATGAATCAACAACAAGCCCACCCTCCCACCCTCACCAGTCTACGAAGAGCTTTCCTCCAAGGGCGGAGCACTGGACGTCGCCGGACCACCTCCATCGCTCGAGCTACTACCGCGACAGCTTCGGAACAGAAGATGCACCCCACATGCGAAGACTACGGCCACGACGAAAACCGCAACAGCTGAGCTCTCCAATTGCCAACAAACGAGAGTCAAAACAGATGTCCAATCACCTACCGATGCCCGTCAGGAACAGCCAATCCCACGCGGAACCATCCTCGTAACGGGGAACAACAGCCGTACTGGACTGGACTGGAGCACCACCACAGTTATCGCCATCCGTATCACAAAGGCAGAGAAAAGCGCCGGAGTAAGAGACGCACACACCGCGCTCGAGGCAGCGGTTCGGACAATAACTACGATCAACTGGCCTTATCTGGAAAACAACAAAAATGCTTCACGGACGTCTCTTCGCATCAATCACATTACAAAAGCGTGACCGAGAGAAAAAGAAGAAGAAAAGCACTAACCATAGTAATAAGAAATACTCTAGCTGGAACGACACCCCAAAAACGTACAATAAAATAGTATTACGATAATGATCCACACAGGACATCATCTAGTATGAAAGCCCCACTGCCTTCGACAAGGCATCCTCACTCATTCAGCACCTTAGTTGGTTACCACTCAATTTCTCTCTACCCCCCCCCTCTTTCTGGAACTTTCGCACTGAGTCAAAATTCAAAAAAAATTCCTCTATTCCCCTTATCTTTTTTCTCTTTCCTTGTATCCTTGCTTTCTTCTCAAACTTCATGTTGTAGAAATGTGTGATAAGCGAGAATTCGCAAAACCAACCTCACACCGGCAGCCGAGCCCAACCAATTCGAGCCTCCGCAGCAACCTGAACCCGCCAGCCGTCCGAGCACCAGCCGCCAAACCAAGCCTCTACGACAAGCTAAGAAGACACTCGCCCACGCGCCCCTCACGACCGAACCCGTGGCTTAATGCCTATGACTGCACTCCAAGGACGACGTTCGACAGGAGAGACAGAAGGAAGAAGACGAAGTTGATCAAAAGACCAAACATACATTATTGTCCTTGGGTACACAGTAGTCTCGATCGTTTTGCTTATGAAGAAGTATCGGATGACGACGAACCGGGATGTTCCGGGACGGAACAAAACAGAAGGGGGCGGACGTCGAGGGAAGATGA
This sequence comes from Ancylostoma duodenale, assembly GCA_000816745.1. Classification (NCBI taxonomy): domain Eukaryota; kingdom Metazoa; phylum Nematoda; class Chromadorea; order Rhabditida; family Ancylostomatidae; genus Ancylostoma; species Ancylostoma duodenale. The sequence goes on from KN726768.1 coordinate 33,291, forward strand.
GAAAATGTTAGAAGATTTATTGACAAGAGCGCAAGAGAAGGTCAAAGAAATGAGAGTTCAGCGGTATGGCGCTGATCATTTGTATCCGGACCTCTTCAAGTAGCGAAACCGGAGGGCAAAAGTACTGGGACGGCGTAACCAGTATAAATCCAAGAAGCCGTTCCAGTAGCCCTCCGGATGTTTAAAAGGGGTCCGGGTTTGGTCATGGGTGTAGTTGTGGTTCGGTTAAACTTCGTAGGGCCCCTCGGGACCCTCGGGTCTCCGAGCCCGTCCTCTTTCATTGTATCTGACCCCGTAGACTCTTCCTCCTCTTATTCCCATTTTTCGTTGTTCTTTATTCCATATGTTCATATATGCATGTGTGAGAATGATAAAAATTAACCTTTAACCGAGTGGACGCAGCGGTACATCATCGGTGACTGGAACCGGTGGCTAATGAGTAATGGCGGCAGCTAACATTGTTAGCTAATTACTAGCTGAGCGTGACCGTTTTTATTAACTCCATTAACGATGTAAAAATGACCATCAGAAATCAATTAAATTAAAAATCAGGGAACATGGAAACTAATGACTATCAGAGTTTTTGCCGGTTAAGGTCCCCACTGATTCTCTCTCGAACTCGCACAGTCCTCTTCGGACTGCAGTGGGGGAAAAACCTTACAAAATGCACGACTATCAGGAACAACCAATCTCATCAAAATTCATCCTCGTAAGCGGGAGCGACAGTGATACTAGGCAGGGGTGCACTGCCACCACAGTCATCGCCATCCTCATCGCAAAGGCAGAAGTAAGCGCCGGAGTCAGAAATACACACCGCGCTCAAGGCAGCCGTTTGGAAAATAACTGCGATCAACTGGCTTCATCTGGAAAACGAAGAGAAATGCTTCACGGACGTTTCTTCGCATCCATCACACTACGAAAGCGCGACCGTCACACGAAAACGAAGGAGAAAAGCATTGACCATAGTAACAACAAATATTCTAGCTGGAACGATATCCCAAAATAAAATACTATCACAACAACAATGAACATAGGCACCCACCTAGTATAAAAGCCGCAATGTCTTGGAGAAGGCATCTCCACTCAATTAGCACCTCAGTTGGCGAGCACTCATCTTCTCTTTACCCCCCCCCCCCCTTTCTGAACCGCACTAAGCCAAAACTCAAAAAAACCCTTTATTTCCTTCATTATATCTTTTCCTTCTCTTTTTCTTTGTATCCCTTGTTTCTTTTTTTCAAATTTCATATTGTAGAGATGTGTGACAAGCGCGAGATCGCAGCTGAGCCAAGCCCACAAGCCATTCGAGCCCACCACCGATCCGAGCTCACCAACCGATCCGAGCCCATATACCGATCTGAGCCCGCCTGGCGATCCAAGATCATCCGCCGAGCCAAGCCCATACGATGAGCCAAGAAGAAGAAACTCGCCTACCAGTCCCTACCCTACCAGGGGACGTATGCATATCTCAGTCTCGCGGAGCAGGAGAAACCGTACCACTCCCGGCGGGGATGTTCCCGGCGGGAGTAGTACGGTGGTTCCCGCGATGCAAACCAAACGGGAACGTCCCCGTGAAAAAAGAACGATAGATGGCGACGCTCGCAGGGCTTGCTAACACATGTACAACAACATCTCGTTGTTAATCAAATATTTTAAGCATGCCAAATCAATTTTTTTATAATTTTCTTCCACAGAAATTGTAAAAAAATCCTCAAAAGTATGACTAAGAAGTTTTTGCGCCTTCAGCGTGATAACTGTTCGTTTCAAAATGAATGTGAAACGTTCCACAGAGATATATACTCCGACATGCTGCTACGGAATGGGCCAAAAATGGTAAAATAGATGGCTACCAGTGGCGTTAGTTTATTTTATTAGTTTATTTTTATTATTATTTTTAATATAATTTTTATTTATTATTTATTATTATAATTAATATTTTTATTAATTTTATTTTCCGTCTGGGTCCGCAAAACGGCGGAGACCCCACTTTTTTCCCGCGCCCCCCTTCCGCCGCTGATGGCTACGCACTAAGTTAACCAAGTTAATTTAATTTCCACTGAGCATGTTTATTCAATGCCTTTTTTGAAATCGATGACACGCTGTTGTACGACAGCTAAAAGGCACAATGTCACTGATTTCTGTGTGAAACGATCAGTAATCAACTCAAACATGTAAAATAAGGCATAAAATACAAAAAAATCCTTAAATGTTATGCTTCCCCTTGCTCCAGAGTAAGGGGAAGAATCTCTCCCCGCGGGGATAGGGATATGGTACATCGCGGGGAACCGCCCGTCTGCTCCCCGCTCCCCGCAGGAAACGCTGCGGGAGACATATGCATACCCCCCAGAAAGCCAAATATGTATTACTGTCCCTGGGCAGATTATGGTGTTAATGCAGTCATGTATGAAGAAATGTCGGACCCCGACGAACCGGGATGTTCCGGGACGGAACAAAATAAAAGGGGGTGGATGTCGAGGGAGGACGAGAAAATGTTGGAAGATTTGTTGGAAACGGCGCAAAAAAGGGCCAAATAACTAATAGTTCAGCGGTATGGTGCTGACCATTTGTGTCCGGACCTATTCAAGAAGTAGTGGAACCGGAGGGAACATACTGGAACGGCGTAACCGGTATAAATCCAAGAAGCCGTTCCGGTAGCCCTCCGGATTTTTAAAAGGGGTCCGGGTTTTGCTAGGCATGTAGAGGTTTGGCTAGGCTTCTTAGCGTCCCTCGGGACCTTCGAGTCTCCGAGCCCTTTCTTTTCCATTGTATTTGGCCCCGTAGATTCTCTCCTCTTGCTTCCATTTTTTGCTGTATCCTACTCTGTGTGCTCATATGTGTGTGTTATTAGAATGATAAAAATTAACCTGGTGGAAGATAAATAGTGGCAGCTAACATCATAGCTAACACCTGGCTAGGTGTGACCTAATCAGCCACGGGAAAAAAATGAGGTGTTGCCAAACACC